>JAVTVY010034574.1:0-14715 GCA_036873755.1 Hanleya hanleyi
AAGTCTGGGAAGCTAAGTGTTTATGATCGTCTAACTGACATAACCAGATTATGTCAGTCTAGCACAATTGTTAGTGAACAATAGTGCCAGGCAGAGAACAACTTACAGTGGTTATCAGTTCCTATTCAATTAGAAATTCAGAACCTGGCCCAGGGGGTAGGAATTAATAAATTCTGTCAAAACATATTCAAAGAAGTTATTTTACATATACATGCATATTTCATTAGATCAGCTAATCTGAGCAGTTAGAAGAGAGAAATTGCAACAAAAAACATTATGGTTGAACAGTGTTCTTTGGAGTTACCCTGGGAGCAGACAAACTGACCATCAACAGACACTATGGCTAGACAAACTGACCATGGACAAAACAGCCACAGACAAACTGACCATGAACAAAACAGCCACAGACAAAATGACCATGAACAAAACAGTCAGAGACAAACTGACCATGAACATAGTTGTTCAGCCACAGACAACATGACCATGGACAAAAAAAAAACCACAGACAAAACGACCATGCACAAAACAGCCACAGACAAAGTGTTAGTGATGATGAACAAAACAGCGAGCCACAGACAAAATAATGACCATGAACAAAACAGCCACAGACAAAATTATCATGAACAAAACAGGTACAGATAAGATGACTTTAGATGGACAAAACAGCCACAGACAAAATGACCATAGACAAAACAGCCACAGACAAAATGGCCATGGGCAAAACATGTATGATGAAAATTTTCACACAAGAGAAGGAAACTACATAGAAATACATGCATATTCCTTCTCGAAAGTGGGAATTTCCATCCATGTATTTTCCTCCTTGAAGCTGTGAATTCTGATCCCATTTGAAGAGAAACGTTACAAGAGAGCATTATGCCTGCGAGTGTTGTGATCTCATCCCATATACGTATACAGGATGACGTATCTCAGCAGCTGTTACCGCATGTGTTTTTACACTCTATTATATGAGAAATCTTTCTCAGAAAAATAGCCCGTTCAGCATTGGGCTTCAATACCCCTCGACTATCAGTTATTGTCTACACCCAGCAATCATGCATTGTTTTATATCATTTGTGTATTTTTAGAACTAAATCAACAAAAATGTTATCTAGTAGGGTTGACTGTGGTTCAGCTTTTGCCAAGGCCTTAATTGATGGGAAAAAATTAGCACTGAGGTTCTGGTAGAGCATGACCGAATTCTTAACTCTAAATATACTCTTCTATATAGCTCATAATCAAATCACGTAATTTTACCTTGGAAATATAGATCAAGGTCAGTCATCTTCAACAATTTTGATGACAATTTTAACTGAATTTCACAGGGAACATGAATTTGGAGATATAAGACTTAACATATAGAATTTGACCTTTTAAAAATAGGTCAAGGTCAGTGATATTCTTCAATAGACTTCAGGTCCAGTCATAAGTGGTATAAATTTGGACAATGTAGATATAATCTTTCATGGAATATTGTACTAAATAAAATGAATAAAATAGGTCAAGGATAAAATAGGTCAAGGTCAGTCATCTTCAACACACCTCTGGAGCATCACCAGATGTATAGCAAATACTAGAATTTGACCTTGATAAAATAGGTCAAGGTCGGTCATTTTCAATAGGCTTCTGACCCTTCACCAGATGCATACGTGGTATGAATTTACGATGCATGACTATAATCCTTCTTGAGATATCGTGTCCACAGACGGACAGACAGACAGACAGACAATGCTGACGACGACAATACCCTTCGGGCAAAATTTGCCCGAGGGGTAAAAACCATAAATAATTGTACACTTCCAAGCTCACACCTTTCATGTACAATGTTCAATTATCCTTCACATGACTTGACAATTGTGGTGAATTACTTTGGATTGTAAAAAAACCCTTACTTTGTATAAGACTGTGTTCACAATAATTTAATTATGTGTGATTATCTTAATTTATTACCAAAGAAGTGGACCATAAACGAGGGAACATTTTTTAAACATACGGTATACATGTACATGAACATGGTATATCCATGATGTTACAATCATCATGTTGTACATAATATGTATTCCATCAAAATCAGTTTTCTCTGAAACCCTCATGTAAAGATACTGCTGGCAGATACGGGATTCTATTTTCATTTATTTATAAGAGACAGATGACAAAAGCAAGAGAAATGAACGCCTGGAGCAGGTCTGATATCATGACATCGTGAAGTACAAAGTAAAATGTGATTTCATCTTGAACCTACATGTACATGTAAACATGTTGAAAACTCTTCCTGCCGGAACATATTACTTGACATATTACCATGTCAGCTGTAACTCTGTGATACGGGTATGTTAAATGTTGACTACAGGTACATGTACATGTACTTGTTTTCTTTTGTTCATGAAGCAAGTACATCACTGCATGTGCCAACATGTTTATTGAAAAATGAATAAAATATACATGTAGTACAAGTATGCTTCACATACTGTTTCTTTTTTTCTATGCAGAAATACTATTGATACATGTACATGTCCTCTATTTCTCCAAAAACACAGTTTGACAGGGGTGACAACCATTTGACAGAATGGTAAAGTTTTGTAATCATAACCAACACAGTGACACCACAAAGTACCACGTCCCCTCTAGGTGTAACATATATTATGAAACAGTATTGATAGATTTACAGGTGGTGTTCTGTGTTCGTCACCATGACCTACATATCTTGCAGTAGAACAGGAGAAAGTCATGGCAGCACATGTAGATATATATGGTGAATATATTAATATCTAAGCAGGTCAATCATTCCAATAACGGAGACCTATACTTAGGCTGAACAAAATAGTATCTGTGTTTCCGGTTACAATACATCTTAAAATTATGGTAGGTAGGCTTTTTCTTTTTATTCTTTTTTTTCTAATCCAAAGTTGTTTTTTTTATGGTAGGTAGGCAAAGCTTAAAATATTTGTTTCATTATTTCTTTAAGCAATTATATGTAGTTCAAAACTTATCACACCTTATCTAGTCTGGGAAGTGTCTTTCTCTTCATAGAGTTTACAAGATCTCTCATTTTTACTTTCAGTATTCCATTGAATAAATAATTATTCATTACTTCCCATGCCTGGAGTTCCTTCCAAACTGTCAAACTATTGTTGTATAATGTGTGTATAGCAGTTTCATATGAGAAAATATACCTAGATGATCATTTGTCTCTTATTGTCACATGGAAAATATTTTCTGATTAAGGTATGGAAATAGTTCAATGGATGATAGCTGTAATCTGTTGTTAATGCGATCCCCAGATCACTGGAGTTGATATGTTGACCAAAAGTTGTACGTCCCAGTCTCAAAAAGACATACCCAGACATACCTATTGATTACCCACATTTTTAGTACATGTACATGTAGGTAGGATCTGGTAACCGGAAACACACATATTAGTTTTTTTGGCCTTATATGCAAGAAATACACAAAAAAAATATATAATTTCTTACATATTTTATTTAGGTCAACTTCCCCTTCCTTCAATGCTAGTCAAGTACAATGTACATCTTAAGAGTAATACCTGTTTTTCTCCTTTAATTGCCTTTAGGCTATGTACAACTTTGATGCAATTAAAAAGATAAATATCATCTCTTATCTTCAACAGAGTCTTCAACTGGCCTAATGAGTTGTACATGTATCTCATGTTTTAGAATATGGCCATGCCATGTACCCATGTAATCAGGCTTGAATTAAACTGTATCTGAGCGACCATGATTACCATCACACATCATCCAATGCGTCCCAGTTATTCCAGTGAGTGAGTGAATATAATTTAACGTCACTTTCAACACTGTTTCCGTCATATCACGACGTTTGGTTCCTATTCTTTTTCACACCTGGACACCACATAGGTAGAGTCCTATTCCTTTTAACACCCAGAACCCCATGGGTGCCCCAGTTAGTCACCCCTTAGGACAAGCTCTCTGAGGTCCAGTTATTCCCTCTCTTTCAACACTACATGTATTAGTATGATATTTCATCAATGTTTATCATGGATACTTTCAAGTACATGTAATAGAAACAATTTATTTGTTATGAATGGACATTTTTATCGATCACAGACCAAAGGTATCTATGAAGATTTGAAGAAGAGAATTTATCTTATCCAACTTTATAGGTCCATGTGTTGAACTGTTCCCTGCAAGATAGCTAAACAATGTAGGTCTCTGCCAACTGGTGCACCTGGTAAAGTGTATGTAAAAACTATGATCACTTCTGTAGAAATATTTAAAACTATTTGACCGCTTTCTATCTTAAACACCCGACTTTTTGGCACTGACCATACTGAACATTTAAGCTACATTAATTAGAAGTTTGATTGATCTGGACAAGATGAATCGATACAATCTACTTAATTTAAGTTTACATCACTCGACTTTTGCTTCTGTGCCAAAAAACGTAACTCAGCCAGTATGTTTTGCCGCTGGTCAACAGGAAAACCAGGTACATGTAGGTTTTCCTAGCCAATTAGATTAATGGGTATGATATGGTCAGCAGTCATATTGAACTAAACATATCTCAGATCTATTGAGCCATATCATAACAGGCAGTCTGAGTGACAATTACAATATATAACCCACTTATTATATTCACTGCAGGCTACAAATAGCTAAGGCCGTCCTTAAAATTATCTGGGTTTCCGGTAACCCGACCGACCCATCAAAAACTGAAAATCGAGGGTCGGCGGTTTTATTATTATTATTTTTCACGAGAAGAGAAATAAAATCCAAACCTGGTCTGTATTTGCAAGCTAATTCAATTCGTCTATCTTCTACAAATGATTGTTCTCGCTGCTCTAAAATGCATTTTTTTTTTCACAATAAAATGTTCGCCGGTCGTTAACAGAACTGAATTCAACGATACCAGAAGCACATGGCTTGCCTTTGCTTCTGTCAATGCGAGTGCAGCGAGGTACCATTCTGGAATCGTTTTTTTCAAATTTACCAAGCATGAAACTCGATAAAAACCATACATATATTGTTAGCTAAGCCTGATTTGATTTCTTGGATGTAAACTTGATATTCTGTCTCAGAATAACGAAGTCGGGAGGAAGAAATAAAAATGAAAAATAAAAAACACCAACGGAGATTTCCATAAAACGTTGTCGAGAAGCCGCCCAGAAAATATAAAATACTCACAGAAAACCCCTTCAGAATATATGATTCTTTGGTATAGTTGAAGTACAGAAGCTCAATTTATATTTCCAAAGTGCGGGTTTCGATGAAATCCGCTAAACAAACTTTATTTTCAAATTTCTGTCGAGCTTCTGCGCCACGTAATTTTGTCGCGATGAGATAAAAATGGCGTTTCCCTCAGATCAGCTTGACCCAGTTGAAGGGCTCTGGCCAATGAGCGCTTCGATGTAGGTCACGTTACCACGCTTGTCCAATCAAGGTAACCGATATAGGATCGGCTGTTACCGTTACTAGAGAAACGGGGAAAACACCCCTTGCAGTTTTTCGATGTTATCGTCTGTTTGATTGGCCATCGGTCGAAATCACGCCTTCAATCAGAAGCTACAAGGAATTCCCTTTCCAATGAGACGTCATACGCCCGAAATGGCGGACGAAAAGTCGGAAAAGACCAGGGAGAAAGGCAGCTGAAAAACCAAGATTTTCCGCTGTAATTCCTCATAATTCGCCATTTTCGACCGCAATTCTACCAAAATACTGTAGTCTCTTCAAATAAATTTTATTTACGCTGACAACATCGGCGATTTTGCTATAAAATGCGGTCGAATAGCATTGACTAAACAAGTTGGAATACATTGATATGTTAGGCCAGTCACCAACAAACGAAATTAAATATTTTTGTTCATGAAATCCGGATTTAAAAAAAAAAGTCAGCATTTCTCCTCGTACATCATACCAAAGAACTTAGCAGCATAACAGTTAAAAAACAATCATATAACCCTCGTGTCGACGACATCGACACTTCTCGAGGTCTTACAGTCAATCGTGCAGGATGTCGAGGCAGAAATAGAAACCATAACGGTTTCTAGATTGAATGCGGACTCATCGACATCGTTTAGTTGCGACTCTGGCTTGACAGTTGGTGATCTTCTCCAACTGGACGGAGAAATACGACTCCTGGCCTTTGTGGTATTGTTTTTCCTTTGTCATGTTAATGGACAAAACTTTCCAACGTATACCCATATTGAGATTTGTAGTGTCGTAGGTGATTGAACTCCACTTTCAAATGTGCCTATCAGAAAAAAAAAATTAAAAAAGAAGAAAAAAATTGCCTACCTACCTACCTACCCATCTTTTGCAATGGTCCGTTACCTGAAACAGGCATATTTTTAAGGATGGCCCAAGCATGTCCGGACTGACTGTTGGATGCAGGGTGCACAAGTAGAAAGGAAAACCGAGCATGCAACTTTGCATGATGATCATACAAATATATAATGTATAGGAAACCTTACGGACCATGTATACCAGCTTGTTATCTTTGGTAATATTACATCTATCTGAAAGCCTTCAATTCTAAAATAAGAAGCTGCAAAATTGTACCCGACATGTAAGTTTAATCATCAACCGTAATATATGTGAAGCTTGGCAGGTTCAAAGAGATATGTAAAATGTTTTAGTGGGTGAATGTAATTATAATATGATGTGGACATGTTCTATGTATTTTCATCTACATGAGCATGTACATGTACATGTGTACAGTCACGCATACAGATAGCTGTCCGTTTCAGCAAGTGAGCACTTGTCAGCCTGATGAATGAGTGAGTGAGTGAATAGAATTTAACGTCGCTTTCAACAATATTTCAGCTATATCACGACGAACCAACTAAGCACCACCCGGCCAAGCTGCATTCCTGCTACTCCTGCTAATTTACACCTGTCTACCTGTCCCTGACAGGTAATTTTTGAAAGGACAGGTAGGGAAATAAAGTACCTGTCTCCAGTGACAGGTAGACAATAATTTTTGTTCTTGTGTTCAAAATATATATTTCACAAAATTCATTCAAAACGGCTTCTAATTAGTGCATGGAAACAAGGTGTCATTAATTTATTGGTAGCTTGGAACATGTAGCTTTGTCATTAACTTTGAATTACATATACTTGACAAGATCAATGATAGCATGTTCAGGTAATTCTTAAAGGTGACAGGTAAACTTTTTGGCCACCTGTCTCATGTAACAAGTGAATTATTTTGAATATTTCGACCCCTGTTCAAAGAAGAAATCTTTGAAGCAGCATGGAACCAGACACCCACCAATCCACCCTATAAAACACTGAGGACAGCGCACAAGACACAAGACAGTGCTAGACATCACATTAAAGTTCCTGTTGCTTTTCAGCAAAATGCATTGAAGCAACAGGAACCCGTGTCCAGCCAACCACCTGCTCCTGATGATATATCCTACTCAACCAATGAACACTTGTGATCCGTCATTTTAATCTCATTCTCATATGATATCACGGGTACGTATAACTAGTGCCAACAAATACTGTCATACTTCTTACAATGATGCTGGGAAGTTTATGTCCATTGAGTTTGGAGTAAATGTCTGATTCAATTGTTTCAGATAGAAACCGCTATTTGGTGCCGGAGATTACATCAAATCATTGAAAAATGGTTAATTAATTCATTTCTCACAGACACATTTTCAGTACTTAAGAACAGGACTTATTATTGGGTGGAGTCCCACAGTGACACATTTTTGGGTTGTTGTCTTCCTTAGTTAAGATGGCTTTTCATTGTAGTAGACGAACATGTACTTCCCGGCAATGTTGATAATATGGTAAAATGCAACCAAGGACTTTCATAATAATTTGTGTCTTTTAAGTTCCATCAATTGGTGGATAGGTATGTCAGTAGGGAATATCTTTGTTTTTGTTTTTACTTGCAGGGCTTGATTCAGGCTGTTTTTGACCCCGTTATAATGGGTTCGGGTGCCATGAATTTGGGTGCCCAAACACATTTTTTTTTTTTTAGCAAATTCCCTCTCTGAACAGGCTGAAACCAATACTAATGCAAGTACTGTTGCCAAATTTATATTAAGTTATCAGGCTGTATTTAGACCATTTAATACTCCCACAGCTTCCATGGGCCTCAACAGTCCCACATCGCGGCCTATAACTTATCACACCCTCGCCGTGTATGGGTGCCCAAACTAAAAGTCTAGATCAGGCCCTGACTTGTATCAGGCAAATTATGCATTCATATACCGTATCTCTTATGATTTTTCGAACAGAATTTTCAGAAAAAACATCTTTATGTCAACTGAGGTTAAATACTGTGGCATGAATATGTTATTTTTATGTATACCAAGAACTGAAAAGACGGTTAGTGAAATTTGTAGAAATAGTTATAGTTACTGGAAATTCTGAGCAAAAAAAAATAAAGCCTGTATACCAATTGATGCTTCTAATCTATCACGATGTGGTGAGATAAAGGGGAGCATTTTCAGGTCAGTGGTTGTATACAGTCCTACACCATGCGTTTATATCAATATGTTAATAGTTGTCAAGATTTCAACATCAGTGAAACATCATCCCAGTCACAGGTTCAAATTGGAAGTCAAAGAAAAGCGCAGTCAATTTAACCGTTTGCTCAATGAAGTTTGAAAAGTGGCTTAAGGTGGTTCAGGACTCAAAATTTTGTCTGGTGACTCACCATTATAATTTAACTGAAGTGATACCTGAGGTGGTGCCGATCAAAATAACGTTGAAACACATTTGGATCTTCGATTTAGATTTTTGTGTATACGCGTCCAAACACTGCCATGTCAGTAGATTTGGGACAAGATCAGGCTAAATTCATTTTGCTCATAAAGCCGCACAAATACCACAATGTTTGAAACTTTCACTTTTTTGAATAAAAATGCCAGGTGGCTTCAAATAAATCAAGTTTTCAAACTGTAAGAATCACATGGTACGAATAAAAAATCAATTTTAGGAGAAAAGTTTGCTCGTTGACCTGTTGACCTATCTTTTTAGTGTTGATTCTCCTACATTGCGTCGTTTAATTTATAAAATAAAAACATGGTGACTTTTTATCTACTTTTTATTGTACAGGGCTTTGAACATCCATACCCCTATTATCTTCAAAGATCTGTGACGTGAATTGTTTCCCCTCGCAGACCTCTTTTGTGTCGGAGGTGGAAAATGATGTTACGCTGTATGACCATGACGTCGCAACGTTGTTCCTGAACCACCTTAAATATGTCTAATGGTCATTACCTATTGGCCATGTACATGTAGGCCAATTTTCTTTGACCAAATTTATGAAAGACTGTTTGGACTTTCGCTATTTACAAGCTAACACAAGCTTGTGAGAAAGCTAATTACTGCAACAGTATTCCATTAATTTGGTAGCATTTATTCAAAGAAAATTTGGTCATTTAATAAAAATGCTGCTTCTATTATATTCACTCCTTTCACTTTCAGTTTCATGATGGCCGGTAGCATCACAGCACACATGTACATTTCATGCATGTAGGCACATCCCATGGTATGATGATTTTCTGGTATGAAAAGACAATTAAGGAGTGACCAGCCCCAGTCCCCAGGACCAGGGACGTAAAAATACCAGATAAAAACCCTATCTGTGACACCCCGGATCTGGCACAAAGAACAAGCACACAAACACACACATCTTGAATTATAGTATGATTCTTATGTGTACACAAGTACATGTATCTTGTATATTCTAAAGCAGGGTTTTCACCCACCAATTATATTGATGGTGTCTTGGGAGCATAATTTGACATGTTTAATGATTAATCAACATGTACAGAAAACACACATATTTTCTCAGGAAAGATGAGCAGATACAGACATTAGATAATACTGCTATAAAACAAATTATCTGTTATAAGATTATACTGATCACTTACCTTGCAATTCTACATTTTCATCTGTGTTGATATTTCAATACACAAGTTCATGTAGTATTTGAGAAGCAATTAATGAAGAGTAGAAACTACAACAATTCAAACTTACATGTTGACCCCATTGGAAATGTATTGTTCTAGTTGCTGGAAGTCCAGGGCATCGTTATCTATACCTAAGTCACGTCCTGCTGTGGAACAAACAAACATGAAAAAATATTATACTGTGGTATATTTAATTTTATATAATATTTTTGAATCTCATTCATGTACAAAATAGGTGTATGCTGAAACATGAGACAGGCATAAATAAACCATGACTGAAAGTAAGATAACCAAAATATGATCACATAAACTACTATATGTATCTGAGACAGTTTGAGAATGTTTGGTAGGACTACATGTGACATGTATCAAGATGTCTTGGACATTTACAGTTCATCAGTTTTAAATAAACCTGATGTAAACATTGTTCCATTCATCTCAAGCACTGACTACATGTAGTAATTCCCCTAATACTTCGATCACCGGAAGCGCAGCAAAAATGGCATATATCTGGCAATATTCTTCATGGCACCAGCTACAAAGTTTCACATTTTGTCATTATATGACTTTTCTTCAATTTGAATGAAGAATGGAAATGTTACATTTTCTCTGAGTTGAAAAGTGAACTTCCTGTGATTGAATTATTAGGGGAATTACTGTATTACATAAATATGTTGGAGTTAATGTTCATACGAGGTGTTGGATTTAACACATGTACAACACAATGCAAAGCAGCATGCTGATGACCAGCATGTACGATAAATGTGTCAATTCTGCAATCTGCGACACATTTGAACACGGTTAAACACAAGAGGATATCATCATGATTTGTATCACCAGCTTTACAAAATAATTACAGCCGATTTCTAGGTTACCATTGATTTCCATGACCTGCGGCTGGAAGAAAGGCAGGAAAATGTGAAAGTGAACACATACAACTGTTTGACTTGTCAATAAGACTGTGAGAGCTAGAACAACTGGAGGTGTCGCCCCCAGTCCTCCCCACATGGACCGTCCAGGCCTGATAGCAAAATATACATGTTGTGTACATGTATGTCGAGCAGGATGTAAATGGATTATCTGATTCTCTTGTATACAGCATCTGATCAGCTTGTTCATGTGCCATAGTTTTCAGAAGTTCTCTGTTTTGCTCCCTTAATATGCTAAATATCTTTCTTTTCTTCTCAAGCATGTCAAGAGAAGCCATGTTTTCACAATTATAATACGGTAATTGATATAATAAATCAATCACTCTATCAACCCCCCTCTCCCACCCCACCTCCAAAATCTAGCCTCAAATTATTTTTAGTCACTATTAAATATGATCACCTACACCTACTATAATTGGAGCACAAATACATGTGTAGGTAAGGATCATTTCAACAACTTCCTATTCTGCATGTAATTCAGTATTCCAATATTATTGAGTGAGGAAATGTACTTCTTCTGGTAAAATTAGTTGACCACAATACCTACACCTACATGTAGAGAAACCCAGACTTTTACATTATTGAGAGAGCCTGTCTGTGCAGTGACCCATGAAATCAGCTGATCAGCTGCTGGTACATATATTTTCACTTTGCCCTATATTTTAACAATGTTAACCTGGGAAATTATTTTGAACAAGTGATAACTGACACAATTTTATACATATGTACTAAAGTTTCCCCGAAAGTGATTATAATTTGGCAAATATTACATATTCTCCTAGTCCTACATGTAGGTTAAAATATAGGACAAACCAGTAGCTGATCAGCTGAAGTCAAGGGTCACTGTACAGATAGGCTCTCCTTTGTTCTACCAATAATTTATTCGGGCCATCTTCATGAAAATGTACAAATAACGGTAAAGACAAGTCTAGAATTTAATTTGCGCCATTTGGCTACCAAAATTGAATTATTCAAAGACTGTATTCCTGTCAACCAAGCTAGAGTCACTGTACTTAACCCCCAAAAATCGCTACAAAAGCTTTTACCCATTCTAGCCATTATCAGGTGATGGTGAAGACATAACGGAAAAGACATATTTGTAACGGTAAAGACATTGAATTCAAGACCATTTTCTTTTACCTAACCAGTTAGTTTTATTTTCTTAATGCTAGTCAAGCTGCCTTTTACTAAACATTCTTCTGGGGGGTTTTTTCAAGTTCCAAGAAAATTTATAATCAGAATGTCACTTCAATTGAAAAAGAAATTTTTTAGTCTTTACCGTTATATTCCTGTCTTTACAATATGGAATTTTATAACGGTAAAAACAAGTTTGAACAATGGTAAAGACAGATTATGTCAGCAATAGGCAGGCTGAACTGGATTAGTGTGTCTTTCATGGTGAATTTTTCTTGGTACACACTTTTAGATTTCTTGTGCTTTGTTTGGTAACAATCATAAATAACTTAACTGACATCACTAACAGTAAAGACGGACAATAAGTGTGACACAGACTTTTTTCAGATTTGTAGAAAACATGTGCTCTGTTGCCACAAGGCTGGTGGGTTGGTTGGTTGTTTGAAGTTTAACGTCACACCTAACCTTATTGGTCACACGGTGACGATGACCCAAACAAACATACCCTAGCAAAATCCTAACCCTAACAAAGGCTGGTGGAAAATGGTTGCCCACACCCTGGTAGGGCCTACTTTGAACAATGACAGTGGTGCCCTCAATACGACATTTCTTGTGCTAAATTTCTCCAAAAAACTTTCCTGACAATGGTAAAGACAGTTGAATAAATCCAATCTTTTTGTAATATTTTTCACATGTCAAGATATGTGAAATGAACAGGACTTTATATTCTCATATATTTGACATAATAGTATCCAACATGAGCAGTGTGACTAGCGTCACAGGACCTACGAAGTACAGTAGGCATTAGGACTCGCGAACTGAACTCTTGGAAATCCCCACCCCCAGTTGAAATCCTGCCTATATATTAAGATGGGCACCGCCCAAGTCAGAATCGCCAGTGATGTTCATCAAAAATCACCAGAAATTTTCACCAAAAGTAGGTCAGCTCAGAACTTGTTGGTAACAGTCTCCTAATGCGCTTTCATTCCAAAATAAATAACGATCGCCGATTTAATTCTACAATTTTTTAATTAAAGGAAACAGATTGAATAATATAGGTTCAGTAGATTTCAAGCTTTACGTGTGAAAATACATTTACATCTCTTTAATGGTTTTCAGTGCCCTTGTCCAGGATCAAAACAACTTTTTGAATCACATTATTTTCCCAACAATACAACAAATTTTTATATATAGTACTATAGTAGAAAGGTAGCATTTATGTAGTTTACGGTAATTCAACTCAAGACCAACACCTTCTATGCACAAGATAATAATGATTCTATGTCATTCTCCTGAGCATAACCGGTACAAAGACGAATAAATAGCGTCTCTACATCACGTTGTTATCTAGATATATGAGACAACACATTTTGGGTATCGGCAATCTGATGAATGTACTATTCCGGTTTTCTTGTTTCACATTATATTCTATGGCGGTTGATCGGTGATTTTCTTCATTGATAAACCTTAAACCACCTCAGCTTCGTTGTGTGAATCGGAATTGCATTGCTGTGACACACCAGCACACTCCGTGGCAGTGATTCTGTATCCCCTAATCAAGGAATCAAAATGGATCAAGATTTGAAATGACAAGAGAAATTTAGACATATTTTGTTTACACATGTAATTTTTGTTCAAATTATATCCAAGTGTGATATATAGTCAATATTCAAGAGGTACAAAAAAAACCCCAAAGTATGTCCTCATATTTTCACATCCATGCCAAGAAATACTGCATTGAAAAGGGTCCATTTAGCCTACCCTGTTTTATCGCTCTAATCAGCAAATGGCGGGGTAATATTTCTGCTGTCAAAATTGTATTTCCCTCCAAAGTCTTAACCCTTGAATCCAAGTCACACACTCTCTGATGCAAAATAATGATTGTCCTAACTATGCGATTAGGACATTATGAACATGTCTTTGGTCATAGTGTACATATCATAACTCACATCAATGTTTTCTGCTATATTATTTCAATGATATGGTTTAGCAATTTAAGTTTTGGAAACAGCGCTGATTGTTTGAGGGTATATGCAGTAGGCCTATGCTGTTGGGGAATTGTGGAATTGTCCCAGATGCACGTTAAGATTAACCTCAGTAATAGGGCCATGTAGCATGTGGATCAATGACAGGGTATTTTTAGCCGTGGGTAATTTGACCTGAATTTGAAGCCTAGCTGGTGTGGTCAATGATGAAATGTTTGGATGTTAAATAGGATACACGTTAAAGGCTACAGTTACATATATATATAACAATATACTGAAGTGTTAATTATAAATCTAATTTTAATCAGAATTATTTCAGATCAGAACTTGCTGGTAACAATGCCCTAATGCACGTTCATGCCAAAAATCAAGGTTCTAATGTCAACGGTTCTGCTTATTTTGCCGACGAAAGGATTCGGATGGACTCACTCACTCATTACCGGACAATTTGCGATTTTGTAGCCTACTTCGTAGGAAAATGGTTCAAAATCGTGCAGATAATCCTTTATTTCTTGGTTATTTTAATGATTTTAGAGAGTGTCAACAAATTTAGTTGAACAGTCGATTGAATTCTGTCTCCAAATTTGGGGCTGATTGAACTTCGATAGGGCGATTGAAATATTATTAGAGAGATTACCGTAGCCTAGTTCAATGTAAACTTGGAAAGGTTAGCACCTATTTTGAATGAAATTCCGTAGATATATAATCTATTTCCTCAAATGTAGAATTCATATCTATATGTAGGACATTTTCA
>JAVTVY010034575.1:0-151361 GCA_036873755.1 Hanleya hanleyi
ACGTATTTATGACGTTTTGGACTTTATAGGACCGTGTTCCAAGTCCTATAACTTTATAGGCCATTTTCAGGATCTATTCCCATGTAGAGACAAGTTTCTAGTGTAATCAACTACTACTATTTTTATCAGAAGGTTCTGAAACTTTGTAGATATGTTTGAAGATTTGCATCACCTATTTGTGACATGAAATATTATTTTTTGTCAAAATTACCCAGACTTGGTCGATTTTCTGCATATATTGCAACATATAGAGCATGTTCTTGTGTAATTAACTAGTCACACAGTTATTACTGGATGTTTCTGAAACTTTGTACACATGTTTAATATATTTTGAAGATGTGCATCTTTTATTTATGACCTGAAATATTTGGTCAAAATTACCAGGCCTTCAAATGAATTTCTTCAAATATTCATTTAATGAGTGCTGATAACCCGATCAGCAAGCAGTATTTTACATTATAATCTTCCATCATTATATCTCCCCCTCCCCCCGCCCTGCAATGAAGCTGGGGGAGGGGTACAGGATCGGTTTGTCCATCCTGTAGATAAAATTTTGTTCGCACTAATACTCCTAAAATTTTGCTTCTATTCTAATACATTTACCATGCGATTCACACATTTGTTACAGAGTTATGGTCCTTCCTGTCCTTGGGTTTTATTTATACTGTATTGAAATATTACTCAGAACGGGAGACTTGTGTCTTGCAGGGCGGGGGTATCTCAGTTATCCCTTAGGATAACAGTTACATCTAGTTATCATTTGATGTGGCGCGCATGGATGTTGTAGAGTGGGACGTGTGAGTTGTGTGTCATCTTTCGAGAGCTGACAAATTTTGATATTCCGTGATATTCTGAAAAGTTGTTTCTCATACCATATTTATTCATGAATTCAGTGTTTGACATACGCTTGCTTGGAGAAGTTAATGTTTCCAATAAAGTAAATATCTTTATTGTACCATGTTTTGTGGAGTATTGTCTACCCACTTTGCTATTTTTGTTTTCCCATATATTTATTGATTCAATGTCATCTGCTGATGGAAGATTTCTATTTATGCCTACTTCTATACATGCTTGTAAAACATCTCTCAAAAAGCTATTTGTGCATTTCTTTCTGGGTTTTTCAGTGAATAGTTCCATTCCATTAATGAGGTCTTTTATCGGAGCCACAGATGCTTAAAAGCACTTGCATATTGCGACCATCTCACTAGTAGCCGAAGCATCCTTGTACGTTTCAATGGACCAATCAAGCTTTTTAATTTGATCATTTTTCTTAACTCTGGACTCGTTTCCCTTCGCAGACAAATTTGAGCATCATGGTACATGTATTTAAGTGTTCCCATAATTTGGAATAGGTGGCCGAGCCTCGGTTTTTTATGCTTTGACTGATAACCTGATAGCCTCGCGAAATACTCTAAACAGGAAATCGATTCTTTCAATGTTTCTTCTGAACCAAGAAGGATTATTCAAGTATCATCTGCAAACCGGGACAGCTTGTATTTGATATCTCTTATTTTCAGCCCTCTTAGTATGTTATTATTTGATATTTTACTAGTTAGAATCTCTGAACAGAGTAGAAAAATATACGGTGATAACGGGTCCCCATAATACAGCCTCTCGAGATCTAAAAAAATTGAAAGGAAACCACTTTATAGGACCGATGTTCTAACATTTCGGAAGAAGACTTGATATCCAGAGTTTTGTCGATTCCCCGGGGTTGAGAAGGGTCAAAATATCGAATATCTTACTAATATATTTGCACTGATTACCGTCACTAATTACCGTAAACGTAAATAATCGCCTAACAAACAGAAAACCGCGAAAAATGTTCATGTCAGTGCAGCTGAAAAGGCTCAAGGCTAAACATATAATTTGTTGTGCCCAGATTAGGTTATTGTATGCATTGTCTCGTGATCCTAACATGCATATGGAGTATGAATCAAAAATGCAGCAGACAACGAAAATGAGATCTTTTGCAATGTTTCCACACTCTCCTCTGGTCACCCGCACACAGGTCCCGAAATAGGGTTAAACACAGGAATTATCCCACTTATTTATAGCTCATGACTTGCTACCAGATCACCGAGCAAGGCCAACTCTGTGAATTAAACAGGTGACTGTAATCTGAGGTCACTTTATCCCAGTCCAGGATAGAGCGAATTCCTTAAGTCTATGCCTGGTACGTGTACTGTTCAGGGTGCATGAAACAAAGTAGGCCATATCCAGAGACTCTCACACAACAAGGCCAATGATGTTGCATGTACTGCTTCTATGTGCCTGTCTCATTTACGATGTAAATGGTAAGACAATTATCTTTATAGACATCTTGTATATATTTGATGAGGAAATTTAGCACAGGATACATATATTTCAGGTATTTTTGTTTCGAAATTTTAGGTTTTTTTGACTGTATCAATAATATGTTGTATCAAGTTAGGATCATAACAGTCCACTGTGTCGTGGGAAAAAGCTGAGTCCGACATTTTGCAGTAGCGTTATCTCCCTTGTCAAAGATCAGAGCTATCAAAGTTGAATTTAACTGTAATGTAGTATCGGGTTCAAGGGAAGGTTGTTGTTATACTGTTGAAATAATATCGGGAAATGAATCTGTTGGATATGACATGGTACTTTATGACATAATTAACACGGTGCGCCATATGATCTCTACCAGATACAATAATATAACGATGAAAACACTGTACGTCACTCCATACCCGACTTTTCTCCGGGTTCTTCAGACAAAAACAAATGGATTTTAACTGTCACATATCGGTGGGTGTTTACTTGAATGCCACAAGTTTATCGAGACGTCTTAATGCAATAATCTATAGTTACACTTATAACAAATATCTCATATCTTTCGAAGAGTTTATGTCTCAAATGAAATGTTTTATATGTATTGTTGCTGTATAAAATCCGGAAAATGGGAAAGTGGCAAATTGCCATGGCAATTCTATAACTATACATTACATTAATTATCGTGCGGTGCCATTAATCGGTCAGCATATGAACTATCACATCTCGATAAGGTAACTAGAAATGATGCAGCAACTTCTGTGTTTTCTTCTGTTTACTCAGGCGAGTGTTCATCATGTCATCAACTTGACACGAGTGTTCCTGGCGGGTAAGACTGACTAAGGAATTGTTTTAGTTTCAGAAAGGACTATTATAACCACGTAACCCATTATTCTGTTTTTAGATATACCTGTATACGATCCCCGTCAGGTATATCGCGATTTTTGGCCAACAACAACCTTATCAATGTCAAACAACGACATAAGCATGAAGCATTACGATAGAATTTTGGTTATCGAGCTCAATACATGAAGTTGATAGCGAAATTCACGTGCATTAAATCATCAATAACGAACAAGAAATCCTGCATTCAGTGGGAGGCTGTCTTCCATGAATAATGTTCGCGTCCATAGCTCAACTACATTACAAGCAGCAAGTGAAGATAAACATATATATCAACACGAGCTAAGTTCTTTCTTGCAATTGAAGAACATATTTCAATGATGCCGGCAAGATATCAGAATGTTTCCACCAATATATCCGTACCACTGACCCCTGTTCTATAATCCAAATGAATTTTCAACCTAGGAAAGATTCAATCTCAGTAAACTTAAATACATGTATAATATTACGGAATAT
The DNA here is from genome assembly GCA_036873755.1 of Hanleya hanleyi. Lineage (NCBI taxonomy): Eukaryota > Metazoa > Mollusca > Polyplacophora > Lepidopleurida > Hanleyidae > Hanleya > Hanleya hanleyi. The sequence goes on from JAVTVY010034575.1 coordinate 3,652, forward strand.
TTTGTCTCGCAGCAGGGCTATATAAAACCCGTGCGAATTTCTTACTACGAATTTTTAGAAGCTCACTTGAAAGGTCGCTTGGATGTTCAAGTATTCATGTGAAACTAGAACAATGTTGCATTGGAAAGCCAAATATACAATCACTGGAATAAGCGTCAGTAGTTTTTCTATTTATATTTCCAAGGTACAAGAAGGTTACATACACGGAATCTGGCGAATTACTACAGAATCCAAGACGAGGTTTCTGGTCCGAAATGCAAACTCATACGTCCAATTTCAGAGCTTTGACTGTAAGTATTCCATATTATTTGTCTCACTGGACTCTGTTGGTATATCCTTTCGTGCGCTATATCGCAAGGAAGGAAGGAATCAAAGATTGGATCAGATAGGAATCGAACCCATATCGTCCACAATATCAGTTGCCTGGCCATACAGGACTGGCGCTCTAACTACTACAGTCACATCGCCTTCCACTACAATAAAAGGGTTTGCAACGCACTTATCCTCTCCAATAATCGCGGAATAAAGTGGGACATCTGTTTTCAGGCATAATGTCCCTCAGTCAATAATTAAGAGATTGTATGTTTATTTGTCCATTAAAACCTAACTTGCCTCTAAATTGTACTACACCATCAGCCTTCCATAGTGCACCTGGACATTGTGCAAAATATACAAGCTAGACAACACCGCCTGCACTTTTTATTATTGTTTTTTACTAGTTGTGAAGTCTACTTTATTTCAACTGATTGTATGGAATAACTTTTCCCAATGTGATAAGGAACTTGCTCGACTATGAGAATGATTTGTGGGGTTGTTTTATTGTTTGGCGCTGTATTTGTTGTCAAATTTCCACAGTCTATAGACGTTCAATGATCAATGGCGTTTGTCAGATAAATTGCCTGACTTGAATAACAGCGATACATCCAACAGCCTATCACATTGTCCTCAAGTTCCGAGATTCAATGTGGGCTACATTCGGCCATCTCCGTATGACTCGATGTCCAACCGGTTCGTCCCACTCAATAAACAGTTCGTTTAGCTAGTTTTGTTATTCCCGTGTCACAGAACCATTTGTTCTTATAAACCAATACCATTGATTTACATTTATTTTATTCGACAAATAAGACTACCATTAACTATTTTTTTTTCGAAACTACAATAGATCATCTAGTTACACAATTTGTGGGATACACGAAAAATTAAATTCAGTGAGTGTAAAAATTTCAACGATCCTGGAAAGATAGCATGGTGTTCGTGCAGGTCATGTCTAAATGTACTTGTCCTTTCTGTTATCTTGGCACTATAATACAAACAACCGTGTCTGTTTATTTGTTAGTTTATCTGACGAGAACCGCTACCGTTTTGGCCGAAAGACCCTGACACATCATCAAGTTATGGGGTATATGATGTTTGATAGGAAGTTAGGATGACTCACACTGGTGGCACCGAATAAAATCACCAGTGGTCTTATAGTGGTCTCATAGAAGCATTTTGGCCTGTATAAGTCCATCAATCTTCGTCCACTAATTTTAAACAATTGTTGCGCATGTGCACCTTGAGCCCTTTCCCTTCCAAGCCACAGGGGTTTCCCTCGTACGTATCAATTAAATCATTTCCCTGCGGTTCTATTGGCGCCAAAACATTCAGTTTTGTTCTGTGCATGAACAGACCAATTAACTGTGCAAAATATGTTTTACTTTATAGGTTGGTGACTTAGATTGGCGAAGAAAGAACAAAGGCAGCGTTGTTATTCAGCGAGTATATACCATGGATACCTTCACACACCAGTCTTTGTCTTCAGACTTTCTTCACAAAGTCCGTCACGATATGCAAATCATGAGAGATGGCAAATTCACCACTGTTCTCAGGTTCAATTACGTCTTTGAGAAGGTTCGTATATCACACATTTTGCAAATTAATTGAGTGAATTATTCATGTATTGATGCACACGAGACCAGTGGTACCATAGAACTTTTTGTAATCACACCTCTTTGTCTTTGATTAAAGTAGGTCTACCACCAACGCCTGCCATATAACTTCTTAAAAGTTGATGCCATTCTGTGTTACCACCACCACGACATGTTATCGTCTATTTGCTCTTATTGTAGACTTGATATTGGTGATTTATATTTTACAGCATGCGCATGCACCATATGGTGACGCTAGCAAGGAATGGGTAATGAAGCACATCTCACAACTTTCTCCAATATTTCATGAATTTGTCGATATCATCGACTCCATACAGGCCGGGTTCATAGGCGCTTGGGGTAAGCGTTATTCTGCTCATAATGGTAGAACCATCATGGAATGATACAGAGTTTAGCATAAATATGTCTTATCTTATATTACATGCACAAGAAGAACCCGCAATGATCACATTCTTGTTTTTATCTTTGAAATGATCACATTTCACCCCCACTTTCCCTGACATGAGGGAACCAGTGTAAGAATAGTTCCGCTTTGGAAAATTAATGCCCCTGCCAAACAATAAACCTATTCTATCTCTTCAGAGTTATGATAGTCCAATGAAGGATTCTAATGTAAGCTTATATAATTGAAGGGGTGTGATAGGCTGTGATATTTTTTCCGCTCTGAATACCTACTTCAGGATATTATATATATATATAGGTATATTTTATTACAAGTAAACTCAATACATGTCCTGGTGCGAATCATTCTTAATTAACTGAACTGAACTGGCTGTGATATTCCCTCTGCAGGAGAGTGGTATTATACGACATATTTTGGTCAGCCTGAACAGCGGGACTATCACCGCTACCCTCACACACACGGTTATACACCACAGACTATCCAGGACAGAAAGGACGTGTTGGAGGCATTGATAGACGCAGCTCCATATGAAATGTGAGATTTGATACAAAATGTGGGCGACACTTACCTGATAATTATCTCAATAAGTATCATCATCACAGCCCGTTTAGGCGCGAATGCAATATTTGTTGTTCAGATTGAGGTAAAAAGGTTACTGACCACCAGCAGCTGGAACCCGAATTCTCAAAGTTTTGTCGTACTGCAATTCAAAAGTATCGTTAAATTATCGTAAATAGCCAAGCTCTTCAACCTTAAGTAGTTGGAAATTTGGAACAAAAACAATAACCGGCTATCACTGCTGACCATAAATTAACCGTATCTGGTCTGGATTTTTGGGACATGTCAAGGGGGGTGGGGGCATTTATTTTTCTTATTCCTTGAACTAGGAAGCTGTAACTTACCACACTATCCCCTTTGGCCCAGTTCTAACAACAAAATGTGGAAAAAATGCAATATGGCCGCTTTGATGACGTCATCGTGACGTCATTTTCAAAAAAGGCATTTTGGTTAGATTTTTATTCATGTAATTTCTCCGAAAAAATGCATGGTAAATAAGTAAATATAAATCTGATATGAAATAAAATAGCTTTTGTCCACTTTTCCTTGCGAACAATCAGAAATTTTGAAGAGAAATGAGGGAAACATCACTTTTCTGATACTCCACATGGCCACTATCTTGAATTTACCCATGATCCTCTGATCATGTGGTCTAAAAATGACCCCAATATGACGAACAATAAAGTCTGGGAGTGCCAGCTCAATTTTTTGTCGTTCCGGAGATAGCTCAGAAAGTTTGGTAGGGATCCTTAATGCCCCCACCTCTAGACCTTATAAGGTTAAAACTTCATACAGCTATGAAATTCGAGATAATAAATGCGGCCCCTTTTTATACTAAGCTTCTCTACCCCTAGCAAAATCGGAACTTTTTTCTTTTACTCAGACAAATTCAGCAGAGGTATCCTTGGTGGAACAGAATGATGTTTGGTCCCACACCTGCCACACGGCATGACGTCGTCACTCATACATACAAGGGGCGTACAGGTGAGCTGCACGTCAAGGCTTTGTCAATCATTTTTGCAAGGGACGTACAGATAAGCTACGTTCTGTGAAGTCGTTATCATGACGCCATTGCATATAAAAGAGATCGACTCTACTCGGCTGCAGAACATGAAGTCTTCACGCGTATTCAAATGTAAGCTAACGTCATACAAAATAAAAAGAGGCCGTCATGCAAAATAAAAAGGACGTAAATGTAGGTTATTTGAGGTAGTAACTAGTCTAGTATTTTTGTCTTGTTACTGAGATGCATCCTTCTCATCGGACCAAATCACTGATGTAATATTTTATTCATTTTTAATGTCGAGTTATTAATTTTATTTGAAAGTTTAAATCTTATAACATTTTCAAACATTTTTTTTTCGATAGAGCAAAAACACTATTGTTGCATGTGTCATCCTTCTGACTTGTTCTTATTTTCAGTTGTATCCAAATTAAAAAGCAACCAGGCACATGTAAAGTACAATCAGACAAATCTGAATATTTGTGTCACACAGAGCTGGTTGTTACAGTCCGTCTTTCCGCATAGATATATGACTGCTTAAAGGTCAACCCAAACGGAATTTTTTTTGGTCTAAAAATCCTTAAAAATCATAGTTCATACTTCACTTTGTATGAAAAAAATATTGAAAAAATTCTAATCTGATCAGAAACACACGTAATATGGGAGCAAAGTGGGCTTTTTCACACTTTCACAGCTGGGTTGATGACGTCACGCAGGGAAGTTGCCTGAGAAAAAACAGCGGATAACATGGAAAGCGAGTGCAGTCAGAGCTCCGGTTCAGATGTCGATTCGAGCGATATCAGCTGCTTAGATGGAAATATTTTTCGCCAAGAAGATGAAATAGACATAGAGGAGGATGATGACGGGCAAATTAACAGTTGTTTGCAGACCAACGGCGGAATTCAGCCCTATCAATTTGAGCCGTACGGCTCCGATTCTGACAGTGACAACCACTCTGACAACGTGGAACTCGACGACGACAGGATTCGGAGAGGTCGTTTGTTGAATACAGATTGGTATGCAACTTGACTGGAAACCTTATTATCGTCATCTATAAGACCAAATGTCCATATATGTCAAACTGTATTGAATGTAGAACGATTCTGTGATGTAAAGAACGAGCACATCTGTGTTGTTATTGTTGTTAATGACCGAGGCAGCCTTTTCGAAGGGATAAACTCCGGGATTCGGCAGTATGGACAGTAAACTGTTGATAACTCTACTGATATACGTCCGATTTGAATTTTGTTTGTTTTCCCATAATCCCCATGAAATACCAATTTCAGAATTATATAGTTTGATAAAAAAAACTTTGGACATTCATGGCGAAAAGTAAGCCGTGGTGAGTGGATTGGCATTCAAATTTGCTCAATTTTCGACAAATTACCTCAATTAAATTGAAATCGAATGATATTCCCACAATCTCAAATGTCAAGGGATTATGAAAGTATTATTATCACTTCTGTATCTACAGCCATTCACTCCAATTGGTGTTTTTTATTTATTTACTTATCAAACGTATATATATTTATGAAAGATCATTTTATTATTATTAAATAATATATATGAAATAGAGACTCATCCAGTCTAACCTGTAGGTGCTCAAGCAACAAATGCCACGCGAGAGCGAGCAGGGCATGTACAGCCGTCTCCCTGCCCGAGGCCTCGCTTGCAGGCTAGGTTCGTTCAGCCGATGTCCGTGATAGATTCTCCTTGTCCGATTTCTTTGCCGTCACATTCTGATTGTTCTTAGGTTTGATAGTTGGAATAGCTGTTCTCTTTAGTTTTGGTTTGTACCCGAATTCAACTGCTACGCTGTAGATGTCCTCGAATGATGTCTAATTTCTGTCAAAATGTGCCGAGCAAATTATACGAGTACTGGCTCGGGCCCTCTTTCCACACTCTCGTGTTGCGTACAAATTTCGTCCAATTTGGCAATTTTGCAGCGATTTTCTCGTCTTTAGGCCACAAATGAATACTAACACCGTCATCTGTAGTAAAACTGCAACCTCCCACTACACAACGTCGCGGCATATTTAACAAATGATGCCCCGATACTCCGAAAATCTCCAGAAATCAGCAGCTACTTACGACTGTGGTATACGGCTTTAACATAGAGAATACAAGACGGCTTCCCTCCGTGACGTCACAACTGGAATTGACAGGAGAGCGATTTTCACCTTTCAAACGGCAATATCTCGCCAACCAGACTGCACAAAATTATGAAAAAAATATCATTATTTTCAGAATCGAAAGGACTATTTTTTTATATTTTTGACCTCAGAGCGTTTGGGTTGACCTTTAAAGAAAATTTCAATCTAAATCAAAAGTACATTTTGTCCTTGAAAACAAAATTCGGTCGTGAATGTTGATGGCATTTCATGAACTAATAACGCGCTTAAATTTTCAGCTTTCCATAACGACTGCTTCTTGTCAAATAAAGACGATACTGGAACTTATCAAGACGGAGTAGAGGTGGATTATCCTTACCTACACGAACAGACAAAATACCTCATAGCTGGTGGCGAAACCTGTGAACATTCCGTGTCTGACCCTGGAAGGTAGGTAGTGTGCTACAGTGAAATCTGCGTTTTCTGACCATGATTGGGACCAGATTGTAGTGTCGGTTTTCACAGAGTTCCGGTTCCTTTTTATTAATGTTCAAAATATTGGATTGGAACCATGGACAATGTCGGTATATAGAGAAGCTTCATTGTATTACTTTTTCCACCTCTTCATTCCGTAGTATCAATAATTTTGGCTAAAATATTGCCCTCCCCTCGCAGAAGACAGCGGATTTCAATCTGGGTCTAATTAATTAAACAACCGACACAAATCTTTTTCCTTCAATCAAAACAACTCTTTTCTACAATCGTGAATTCAAACGCTGGATGTGTTCTATGGTTCCGGTGATTTCACCACAGCGTGAAGGTAATATCGTTGGATAGATTCCACAGAATATCCCGAAAAGTTCCGAATTTGAAACCAAAAGACGTGTATTCGATTTCATCAAACATTGTCGTGGTATCACACGATACATGGTTATTAAACAAGACTACTTTTATGTTACGTAGACACAACTGTTCTACATCCCTGCACGACATGGCGTATTTCCACTGGACCTTCCTCAATAGCGAGTTCTACAAACCTGTGCTACATGACTGGCAATCCCATGGTTGTTTCAACGACATCTTCAAGAAAATGGGTTACAGACTAGTACTCAAGGAAGTAAGTAAAACTACATTCTCGTATCGGTCTCCGAAAGAGAAACGATCTGTCACACCAAATAGAAATGATTCCTGATGGATACTTGATACCTATTTTTCATCAGATTAGACATTAGACAGCCGACATCCGTATACATGTATATAGTCTTAGTTTCTTGCGATAGAGAGAGAGAGAGAGAGAGGGAGAGAGCGAAAGAAAAGCGATCAACGTTTGTGCACATTTTTGTTTCACGACATCCTATATTGCTCTAGCGAGGTCTGTGACCAAAGAATAAGGAATTAATTGAAAATTATTAATGTCGTTGTTCTAAACTCGTTTCAGGAATATATATTGTGGGAAAGTTTAAAGCATACCTAGAGCACGTGGCAAAGAGGAGGCCTATTGATTTAATGCCTTTCTTTTCGTCCGTCTGTCTATGAACTTCTGTGCAATATCTCCATTATGTATGCATATCTTACACATGAAAAAACGTGAACCCTTTACATTTGGAGATCAAATGTTCAAGGCCACTGAGGGCAAAAATAAAAAATCAAAACTTGGATTCATTGTATAGCTCATGGACAAGTTCGGCGATGTAGAGTCGGTTCAATTTCCAGGCAGGCATCAAATTCATGGCAAAATGTTACATATTAACCTTGCTGAGCTACTACAGTTGTGTGCTATGAAAAATATACCAAACTGAGTATGTCTTACCCTGGGAGTGTGGAAGATCTATATTTCAAACTCCCGAGTATAATCTGATTGGGTCTTGGTTCAGCTCTTCATGTTATATCCCCAGTTACAAGCTAGTATGTACTGTGACCTAACAGCCCCTGAGGAAAGATAAAATGCGTTGGATTTGACGTCAACGGTCACGAAAGTCCTGAACAATGTGATATTGTATTTGAGGAGCAATTATTTTTTCACTTCAAGAATTATTCAGATCTGCAGGCCAGTACAAATGAAAACGCGAATGTATTTTCGTATTAGTATGTCATGATTTCGCGTGTATTTCTGTTCAGTCCCTATGGCCAGCGACTATTCACGCCTTTTCGAACTTTGTTTTCCGTGCCGTACTCAGAAACGAAGGATTTGCAGCGTCTCTCAGAAGCTGAGAGACCCAGCTAATATTGAGACAACAATCCCCGTTTTGAGAATTTGATTTTCATCCTTTACCTTGTTCCGTGATATGCAGAATTGTGCTGATGTTTGGATTTTGTGCACTCCGTTGCTGTATCGATTTCCTAATTTCATGCTTTCGGATATTTTTCTATTCAGTCCGTCCTTCCAGTGACCATTCACACCAACTCAGATTTTTGTTTCCGTGTCGTACTGAGAAACGAGGGATTTGCAGCGCCATTCAGAAACTGGCAGGTCATGTTAATATTGAGGAAAGGGTAAGAATATATGCATATAGATAATTACATCGGCTAAGCCCAAAGATTAGAAGGAAGTGATTATTTTTCTATCCCTGGTACATGTACTGTTAAATGACATGATTTCATTAAAAGAAACCTAATAAACAACAGGTCGGGTTTCAACCAATCGCAATTTGACTGAAAAAAGGCAGAGCGAGAGTGCCTGATTTTACTACTTACGATATTAAGACAACACTGAAATTCCACTGGCCGTAAATATTTCAAATGCGGGTTAATTACACGGAAGAATCACGTGAAATTTACAGATTGTATTTCGCACGCATTCCCCGATTTTCAACTACCAGTACTTCGTCTGAAAATCAATTCACAGAATAGCTAGCTTTTCCCCCAGTCCGATATATTCGAAGTACAAACATTGCCCGACAGGTTGAATCGGTGCATTATCTCCTTTGTTCCCCAAACCAGCGAAAGCAAAAGCCATGTCGTCAATTTCATATCAATGCACCCGTGCATCGATCAAATTACGGCCCTCGAATGCGTTAATGCGCCGCAAATTTTAAATCCCTAAACATCGAGCCCCACCCAAGACCCACTCAAAATATCTCATTCTCATGGCATGAGATATTGTACCTCCTACTCTCAGATATCCCCAGTTACACTGACAGTTATAAGAGGTTACACACTCCGACTTTGGTAGAATGCGATATCCCCGATTACAGCTGGTTTGAACTAAGGATTGGAATGGAGTTTCTATGCTAGAACACGCAGGATCGGCACCTAATGTTATGTTATTATAGACTTATTTAGTGGGATTAACCATCAACTATTTTGCACCTGAAGATGAACCCATTTAATCAAATCAAAATGAATATTTTGGGCTTATGTTTCTTTTTATTGTATTTTCCAGGAAATCGACTGAATTTTCACTCTGATCCCCAAAGTAACCGTGATAGAAATTCACGTAACTCTAATTGTCTCGTTTTGACTTTTCGTCATTTTTTTGTTTCACCAAAAAGAAAATTATAACAAGCGCATCTTAGGCCTGCGATACATACTCTGGTAAGCTATAACAGCGGGGTCATCAGGACGAGGCAATCGATGTCAAGTGAGTTTTTGAGGAGCTTAAATTTCTTGCACTTTCTCTATATCTTGTCGCTCAGATTTTTCTGCGTTTTCGTTCATAAGTGTACTTGATTTTATCCCTAACTTTCCGAGGTTTGTCTTAAGTTTTCTGTTTTTATTTTCTCTCTCTTTAAATTATGATTTGAGTGCTTGTTCTATAATTCACCAGAAACAATGATAAAATTGAAAGAAATGTAGAGGGGAAATGCACCAATAATTCAGTCGATTTCAAATGAAATGCAAAGAAGACAGCGAATCGAGAAAAATCACCCATGTCGAAACGCGTGAGATTTACCTTGTACATAGATATTCTGAATATGGTATCGATCTATCTCACAAATGGGATTCTGAACAAAGCTCACTAATGTTATTTCCGTTAACAGCTCTACATACTTCGCAGTGCTTCTCGATTCATACAATATAGACATGACCACGTGGTTACCCGGTCAAGATTATGTGATTGAAGGGTCTGTTTATGTGCCTAACTACATTGACGCAGGATCTTACGAGGTTTGACCTTTCACGTTCATCGTTTACAGTATTTAACTTGTTTCACAGCAGTATTGGCAACTCATACCTTATGTCTTTCATAATATTCACCAGCAATCTGCCCGCTTTTCCTAAATCCCCAAATTATTAGACAATAATTGTTCCATAAAGCTGTTTTGTGATAAATAAATCATACCACCAGCTCCTTCATCAATTGAATGTAGCTCGATGCTAACATTCCATTAACCTTAACATTCCATGTTTGCAGACATTACTGGCGTTCCGGGACCCCCGAATTCCCACTCAATCAGACTATTTTATCCTGACGGCCAACAACAACGTCCCCGAGCACCAGAATGGTTTGAACAACCTCAAACACACTGTTAGGGTATGATGGCATTTCCTTTACTTCTAATCGTTGAAGCGGAAGTCACCTCAACGTATTTTTTCTTCCGAAATTTGCACTATATATAAATGCTTCTTGAACTAAGGTGTTGAATGAAAATATTCCATTCGATGTTACATTTTGGGTTGTTTCTACTTGGGGCAGTGGCGCCACCACATTTGTACACGAAAGCGATCGTCTATGGCAATGACGTTCTTTTTCCATGCGAATTATCAGGCCTCGTCATTGGTAGCGCCGCATGATCTCCGCCTCAACGCTAACGTTATTTTCATTCAACTCGGACGGCATTCTTCCTCAACTCTGAAGTATCTAATAGCGGCGACTAAAGTTGGTTAGCGAGAAATAAACCGCTCTATCGCGTGCATAAAATGGATTATTTCCTTAAAACATGTCAGTTCGCCGCAAGGAAACTACGAAAGAGGATATGTAGAGCGTAACACACTTTCCTGTGAATTTTCTTTTAACATGTAGACTGTATATGAGCACTGATGTAAATTAGTTGCTGAAGTTTATAACAGCGTTTTCAAACCAATTTGTGATGTTGTTAGTAACTACAACGGACCGACACTAGCTATGAAACACAGAATTTGTTTCCAAAATAATTCCTTTGGTTAGTTTCCAACTTTTAAAATGCCTCTCAAAGAGCTTAATATATACCTGTCATGTTTTCTAATTTGACGACAGTAACATCATGATTTCTTTTTGGGATCAATGAAAACTGTTCACCTCTGAGCAAGAATCTGGCTAGTGTGCAAATATTGTATACTTTACCTCTTCTTAGAAAACGTTGGATACCGGCTGTTCAATTAATGTCTGATCTGAGAAATGTATTCGTGAATCATTCCAAGGCGAATAACTACAATTTTTACATGCTGTCTTCTCGTCGTGAATAGACTATTGAAATGTGACGCGCGACACCTCAACACGTCGCCTTTTGAAACACGAAGTCGCCCTCTGCATCGCGCGTCAAAATCTTGAATAACAGGTGTTGAAGGGAGAGTTGAAAGATTTCTGTAATTTTAGAATCGACGTCGCGCTTCAAATTATGGATTTCTACAGCGACTCGCAAAGCAAAAGGCGTCCTCGGGTTTCAAAACTCGACGTCGTCCTTAGCTCTTATATCGTTATATAGCAAAATTCAACACAAGAGATGACGTCGTGTGTTGGTGTCACACACATGTTTATATCGATTTGGCAGATCTGTGGTCCTATTAAATTCCTGATCTGTCGAAAACAGTTTCGCAAAAGTTTATGAAATCGAACATTTTCGAATTATTCAAAGCAATGAACTAAATCTGTTCAGCATACTGATATAGTGTGGTTACAAAAAACCTGCCAAATGATTCCATAGCATTGGGTCTTAGTTAATTTTCACTGCCGTTGTAAAATATTAATCAATATGTTTTCACTGACAGGTATCTCATGGAAGTGGGCACTCCTCGACCTGTCCCCATGTCGCAAGCTGGAGTCCGCCTCACGCCAGCAAATACAGCCGGATTATCTCGGAAGTGCACATTTAAACGAACGATGACCTTGACATTTTCCGTCACTTGTATAACTAATACTTTGAAGACATGCAGTTGATAATTTTATGCTGTCCGATTTTTTATTTATACCGTTTATCCGCTTTCGATTTCATATTGAGGATAAATATATTCCAGCCCTATCTCAATTAATAAATATCAGAATATATAGAAGTGCAGGTCAAAAATTCACGAGACAAGATCGACCAATAGTCTGTCTGAGTACAACTATGAGTCTAGACGACATGCTCGTCAGTAATGTGGGGGCATGAAAATAGAAACGCGCATGAAGGAATCATATCCGGTAACAGATAACACAGGCCGGTTTAGATCCGTTAGAGAGCGGCGACACCGAAGTAGGTAGACGGATAATGATCTGTTTGACTTACTGCCCAGGGCCAAGCTGTGCACTGTTGTCCAATGAAACATATGCACTGTTATTGAGTTAATACTTGAAAATCCGATTCTAAAGCCCATTGGAAGTTGTACAGAAGTTGAGTAGATTGAGTTGATTGTGGTAAATGATGACAAAGCAAAACTACATGATTGTGACAGATTTTGGTCTCTCGGCCGTGTGCAAGGTCGTCCCAGAGAACTCAACAGGTGAATTTATTCTGGGGCCATGACCTGTCAGTCTAAAGTTCAAAATACCCTCAATATTTGATACGAGCATGCTGCTGGAGAAATCTGGTTTAGTGAAAGGTTCTGCCAAAGGTGAACAATGTTTTATGTACTGCTGCTGTGTGGGTTTCTTATTTACGAGGTACAGGGTAAGTGAATCGCTTCTAACATCAGTCATTTTATCTTAGCTTCATTCTTTGGTTTATCCAAATGTGAACTGATATTCCGACTTTACGAACAGAACATGTTTGCGTTATTTCGAAATAAATACTGACATTGAGTCTTATGTATTAGGTTGGTCGACAAGGAACGCGGAAATACTTGATGAACGAGGGCTGTATCATGAATGTCGAACCTGACGAATCTATGCCAATAGGGTTTTAACTTAAGAACCCGGTGAGACAACAAGTGAGGCAACCTGTGTGTATCGAGTTATCTCTCATTGACTATACTTGAAGAATAGTAATGTAAAAAAATGCTAAATGAATGCAAATTTTTTTTATATATTTTCGATCGTAGTTCCACCATTCATACATGTTTTTTTTCATATATGTACAAACTTCAGCAAAAAAATCGTCAAATAACGGAAATCGGGGACAGGGAGTTAAAATCTGAGAAACATGTCATTCACGTGAATGAATAATGATTGAAGACTTGTTGGTCCATGTTGACCATCTTGAAATTGGCATATTTATCTGAATATTTGTATGTGCATATACACGGCGATATGTCCTGTTTTTCTATGATTTACTGTACCGATCTACATATGCAGTGCTGCAAATAATAGTCTTATGTATTAGGTTGGTCGACAAGGAACGCGGAAATACTTGATGAACGAGGGCTGTATCATGAATGTCGAACCTGACGAATCTATGCCAATAGGGTTTTAACTTAAGAACCCGGTGAGACAACAAGTGAGGCAACCTGTGTGTATCGAGTTATCTCTCATTGACTATACTTGAAGAATAGTAATGTAAAAAAATGCTAAATGAATGCAAATTTTTTTTATATATTTTCGATCGTAGTTCCACCATTCATACATGTTTTTTTTCATATATGTACAAACTTCAGCAAAAAAATCGTCAAATAACGGAAATCGGGGACAGGGAGTTAAAATCTGAGAAACATGTCATTCACGTGAATGAATAATGATTGAAGACTTGTTGGTCCATGTTGACCATCTTGAAATTGGCATATTTATCTGAATATTTGTATGTGCATATACACGGCGATATGTCCTGTTTTTCTATGATTTACTGTACCGATCTACATATGCAGTGCTGCAAATAATAGTATATTAAGATGTAATGGAATAAATGGCAATTATTTTTCATGAAATTATTACAGCCTACTATGAATACGACGTTTGTCACGATTTGATTCTGTTTCCCTAAAACTCGATATAACCTCGGGATCAACAGAACGGGCCCTCCCATTTTGTTTCCTTTGTTATGTCGTGCTAAACTGAAAAACTGAATGCTGCCATGGAGGCGGAAACGTTGAATTTCACTATCCTCGCGAGCCAGGATCTGCCAGGATTTAGGATTTGCATGTATTATTGTACTAATGATGGTTGTGGGAACCTTTCAAAGCACACCAAAATACAGCAACTATCAACTGTTTTCTTTGTTTACAAAGGCGAGTGTGGATCATGTTACCAGCTGGAATCAAGCGTTCCCACCGGGTAAGACCAGTGAAATCTTCGTTAACGAAAGCCGCTACATCGCGAATCTTGGGTGGAATGGCCAGTGCTCCACCGAGTGGTGCATTATCAATCTGTACTTCACACTGGCCATTACTGCCAAGGCGCCAAGGTTCATCATATAGCTGGATTGGCTAACTAGTATTATTTGTTATGCTCATTAACGATAACCACATACACCAATAACTGGTGGAGTCTGTTCGTCTGACATTTTTAAGACGACAGTCAACCAATTAAATATCTCCGGGTGCATCGCAGAATTATTTTCACATATGAACTCATCAGAGTAAGCAATCAATGCAAAGTTGGGTGTCTGGCACCACAGTAACAGCATGGCAAAGTAAACTGGTTTCATACATCTGTTCATGGGAGCAGTTCCGATTGGCAAGGACTACCGGCAATGCAAGATCAAATATATACACGCAAATGTCCATTTACGTGCACCTTGGCAATGTGCACTGGCCAAGGCCGCCACCAAGAAACTGTTCATGCTTTACAATTGGCTACGACATAAATATACACTTCTAGGTGTGAAAAGGCAATATTGCAGGTGACTATATTCGTAAAATGTCCTCATCCAATAAAGAGAGTTGATTACACAATATATCTAATGCATTTTGATCACGAATTCATGATTGCTATTGTTTACACTAAAGGTATAAGAAGATAACATACACAGAATCCAGCGAAATACTTCAGAACCCAAGACGAAGCTTTTGGTCATCAAAGATGGCTAGTGCGTCAAGTTTTGTGCCCTTAACTGTGAGTATTATTATTTTTGTTCGAGCTGTATCTTAATACGAATATACGTAGAATTGCGATAAAATCGTGATTCGACAATGCACATTCAAGCTCGCCTTCATCAATATTTTTAGAATATGTCTCGTTAGTAGGATCTTTCCGGGAAACGAAACTGTAATTCGGCAAGGAAGAGCACATGTATATCTAACTTAATTGTCACTATGGGCTATGTCGATTTAAAATAAACACAGGAGTATGTGATGTTTGAATGAGTTGTTGATAACCAGTGACCTTGACCATGACCTTAGTCTTACTAACCGACACAACGCTTTCACACTAATACATGACATTCCTGAACTGAAGTTATAGAACACTCCCGATTTTCTGTCACTATGATGTTGACATTTACCTTTTGACCTCAAATTTGATGCCTGACACATCGATCCACTCTAACATATCCACTCACCAAAAAACAATTTTAATGATTTTCAGATTTTTGGTTCAATGAACTTGACTTTTGACCTTTAGATCTCAGTTTTGATATCTGAGATAATGTCTTTCACCATAACGTATCCACTCACCTAAAAAATCTATTTTTAAATATTTCCTGATATTCGAGTCATACTGACCTTGATCTTTGACCAAAATTTTGCTATGCAACTTATTTTATTTCCCTCATATCCATTCACCGACGATTTTCATTGATTTTTGGTCAGTGAACTTGAATTTTTACTTCAGTTTGATGTGCGAGTTCTACATGACTCCTTTGCTATTCTGGCGAAATTTGGGTGAAATCCATCAATTTGTTAAAAAGTATCGAAGTAAATAATGCAAATTGTCATGAGGAGAAAGAAGGAAAGTAGGAGACTGTGCATATACCATATGGCTCCGCCTCCTATGGTCGATATAGCTCAAAATTATAAATGTAGCTGCTACAATTTGTAGCTGAAATATATCATATCTACTGCTGCCCGTGTCAACACAAACACTCTGATTCGACATGGTCGAGTCAACCGGGTCAGTTTTACCGGCTGCGAAACGTACCACCAGACTAGGAACAGCTTTGTGTCGGATGTGAAGTACAGCATTGCCATAAATGACACTGGTGAATCCAGTTGGGTCTGTAATGTAGGAAGAATTCGATTGATATCATATTGGATGCATATTGTATATGCCGCTCTTCTAAATAATCATCAATTAGCTGCCCCCCTCTTCGTAAATACCTTTCTCGCGAAAGACCGCATACCAGCGGAACGTTTTGCATCATCTTTTAAACATAATGAAACGATTCGTATCTTCTACGCAAATATCTGCTATGATGAAACGGTACACACCACTCTTAAATCTATTCGATGATTCATACAGAATATCCAATATATCCAATAATTATCCAATAATAATCCATTATAGATCGGGGACTTGGAATTCAGAAGAAAAAATAAAGGTGTTGTGGTTTTGAACCGGATTTACACCATGGACACATTCAGAGAAGCACTGTTGTCGGAGTTTTTCCTCGACAAAATACGGCAAGATCTCCAGCTATTGAGAACGGCCAAGTTCACGGTGGTGCTTAGGTTTTGTTACGTCTACGTTAGGGTAAGCTGTTCACCTATACTGTTACTGCGAACCGGTCCATAATTGATACCATCACCCTACAGACAGGGATGAAACTGTTAACATGTAAATCATATCGGATAAGAGCCGAGATCATATCTCATACCGATTGATACTGAAATAATATCGACTACATAAAAAAAGGTTTTGGGTTCACACTGCAAAAAAAAAGTAATTTGAATTACAGTACGTACTCCAGGAACTCAGTTTGATTTAAGTAAATCAGATTCTCCTTGAAATTGAAGTAGTTCAATGTCATGTCTATCGCCATTAAGTGTGACCGAAAATTTCATTAGATTTCTGGATACATTTTAAATCTCTTCAACACCACAGAGTAGAGAGTGGACAGATTTATAATGCGAGTGGTACATTGTATGTCGGTGTACTTCCGTTGGCGCACCCACGATGCATGTGATTTTTTTCTACTCGTCTAGCATGAGCATGCCCCATATGGAGACGCCAGTAAGGAATGGATACTCAAACACATAGTTCAACTCACGCCGATCTTTCACGAGTTTGTTGACATCATTGACGCCATACAGAGCGGCTTCATCGGCACGTATGGTAAGCTTATAATATTTTAATTACTGATGGGCCTGAATCTTTGGCCCATCAGTAAACTTGTTTTGACACAATATCGATTTTTATTTTAACAGCGCAATTGCTGTCTTGACACAACACAACCATAGTATTGAAGCAACACAACATTTTGTTAAAGTAACACCAGACTTCTGATAAAGCAACACGGCATTTTCTTCTTCTGGTTTCTTCCGTTAGGTGAATGGTCTTCCACGACCTATTTCGGTCAGCCTGAACAGTTGAACCTCACCCAATACCCTGACACGTTCGGCTATTCACCGCAGAACGTCCAAGACCGGAAGGAGGTGATCCAGTCCTTGATTGATGCCACCCCACAAGATATGTAAGATCAGATGTCTATTAAAGAAGTAGGGCACGTTCATTTCCCTGCTCTTATCGGGCTACAACACGGCGATTTGTCGAATTTCCCAAAACAGACTGAGTTTTCTTTACAAAAGTACCCTGACACCTCAAAATAGGATAAAAATTGTTTAACTGCCATCTGACACAACAGAACCATTTATGGCGATTCGATAGTGTGATAGGACTGACAAAAAATGGAATCTATTTAGATTCAACTGTTGGAGGGTGAAAAATGTTTCTGGGATTGAAGACTATGCTTCTGGAATCCCCCGAACTCACTCTTAGTCACTTTAAACAAACGGAAACATGTAAATGCTTAATAATCTCTCTGTGAATTTAATGCTATCACTTTTAAGTGGTAAACGTAAATTTGACTACCATATTTTGTTGACATGTATGGTGAACTCCCCTTTTTCATTAATCATTTTCTCTTAACCTGATGGACGAATACTGAAATAAAAATATAAAAAGAACAAAAAACAATTCCACCCTAGAAATGAACGGCATCTACTCCCTTAAGCAGGATATCGCACAGAAGAACCGATAGACATCTTTGTTGTGAGGTTCAGCCTTTCCGTCGTGAAGGCACAGCAGGTATGTGACTTATCCTACAAGGAGTATTTCAAATTGTTTGTGCATTTATTTATCCTTTTCTCGAGAGAAAAGAAAAAAAAGATATTGGATCCACCGTGGTTCCTTAAAGGAATAAATAGTTAATTGTAGGTTTAAATGCAATACATTGTATGAATGTATTCTAGCCCAGTCTATTGTGGTAGGTTTACTAGTTTCTCATTTATCTTATAATATCGGATCGATTTGTTCTACAGACAGGTACAGCAGATATACCCCTACTGGAACAGAATGATGTTTGGACCAGCCCCGGCTACACGTCAGGACGTCGTCGCCCGTTCATACAAGGGACGAGTAGGTAAATTAGCTTTAATCGGTACTCAAGTCTGGTGGGAGGTTTTTAGTTGATCGCTTGTTACGCACTTGCGTAAATGTCACCAGTGCAGTTCTCCTCACTATTCGCGGAAATTTCCATCTTTGAAGGTGTCAAAGGTGGCTGTGTGTTGGAGATTTCGTAGAGATTGTGTATTAATAGGGCATCCAAAATGGAAAACCAAATTTGTCAACAGAGAGACAATTCACTGTCGTCTGTATTATCAGTATTTGAGCGTTCATTTCATTAAAATATTCCTATTGCCGAGATACTTCCCTAATATATCCGCGGTTGATTCAAATTATGTATGATAATGAGCACTGAAGATGTCATACAATGATCTAGGGATAATTAGATGAATTATTATAGATGCAATATCACTTCTTCATTATCATGCTTTATAGGATGCTGATTGTTTCAATTTCACAAATTATTGTTTACTGATATTTGGATGCCACTTTCGGGACTTCAGCACCTCACCATGGCAAGCAGTACGCAAGTGTTTTATTTCTGATTTCCAAAACTCTTCCCTTGATAAAACCTTTGTTACGGTGAACATATTTCTGAAAATGATAGGATATTTTTCAAAAGATATTTGCACAATGCTACATATTAACAATAACATAAGTTTCAACCCAGCGTGCTGGAAATATTTCAGCATCGATTTAGTTTATTATTAGCTCGATCCATCTCACTTTCGGCCATTTCCGTATTGGCGGAACTTAGCCTCTCACAAAGAACGCACAAAATTACAACACATACATGTATAAGGGAAGTGGGAAGAGGTGCCGACATTCTGACAGAGTTGTATCTCTGATACGCTTTTATTGTGCCTGTTCATGTGGCAACTTGGATGACATGACCACACGGCTCCTAGCACCGACATAAGCGGTATTAGATACAAATCTAAAGAGCTATGATGGAAATTCTCTGACAACACGTGTATTGGTAAGCTGCGTCGCTGTGACAACTCGTACACTGGGGATTGGTGGGCGGTATCGTCGTCAGATGAAAATGATGGCATTTAACACAAAAGTCTAGTCTGTAAGGCCCGATGTCGACCCAGCATCAACTTCCAACAATGCCAACATATATCAAAGACCAAAAGGTCTGTACAGGGGGCGGGCCTGGGGGACGAAACGTCCGCCAGCAGAATCTCGCCATATACAGGTACAATTACAACGCATATACGAGAAGTGGGAAGAGGTGCCGACATACTGACAGAGCCACATGACTTCACAGTATAGTCTTCTGGTTAACCTATTCTAAAGCACATACCAAAAATCTAGCGATTCGTGATTTGTGTTGTATCTCAGACACGCTCAGTTAAGCCGCCAGTGGGGAGCGTATGACGATCACATAGTGAGCCGGATAGTGCCTTTGATAATCGAGCGATAGGGTCGCATTTTACTGTAAACGGCAATGTACAATGCCCTAAACTAACGCCCAGAAAAGTGTCGTATTCTACTCACAGTAATATCAGTTAGCCTCAGTAGTTGGTGCCGTGGGGCGGCATTGTCAGCGTCACAAGGTGCGGCCAAATTGGAAAGAAGCCAGCAGAATCTCGCCATATACAGGTACAATTACAACGCATATACGAGAAGTGGGAAGAGGTGCCGACATACTGACAGAGCCACATGACTTCACAGTATAGTCTTCTGGTTAACCTATTCTAAAGCACACGAAATAGTGCCTTTGATAATCGAGCGATAGGGTCGCATTTCACTGTAAACAGCAATGTACAATGCCCTAGACTGACGCCCAGAAAAGTGTCGTATTCTACTCACAGTAACATCAGTTAGCCTCAGTAGTTGGTGCCGTGGGGCGGCATTGTCAGCGTCACAAGGTGCGACCAATTTGGAAAGAAGTTGCGCCAAAAATTAATTGTGTGCGTGTGCCAACGGGATCTCGTTTCCGCTCCGCGAAATCCACTATGCCAGATGTCACTTTCGCAGCTAGTGAGTTCTGGGGCTAGATTGTAGCTCAATTTCAGCTCTATTAACCAATAAACTGACAAACTTGCGCTTCCGGAGCATCTTCTTGATGCATGCAAGCCTCTCACTTCCAGCACTTTTTCCTCCTAAAAATATTCTGAACACTCAAAATGCCTCTTTGAAGACATTTCTTGGACAATCAATGCCACTCCTATAACAACGGGACAAGTGCCACTGGAAATACGAACCCAATTTTTCCCCGCTATATTGATTTGAAATTGTGGGATTCATTTAGTGAATCACCTTCACCGTCCAAAACTTGTCAGAGACAAATATTGCACAACTTGAATGAAATTCACTATCGATAATTGTTGAGCCAACACATCTTGTAGTCTCTCTCTCTCTTAATGCTAAACAGTTGTAGTTTGATTGTTGCCATTTATCCTATAGTGTGTTTGTATATATTACAGGTTTTCATAACGACTGCTTCCTGTCCAGCGAAAACGACGCTGGTATCTTCAAGGAAAAAGAGGTTGATTATCCGTACGTTCACGAGCAGACAAAATACCTGGTAGCGGGTGGGGAGACCTGTGCAAAAGCCGAATCTTATCCTGAACGGTAGGCAGATATTGCAATGATGTTATCAGATGAGTCTGTCACACGTTTTGACCATAACTTATGTCAATGAGTCGATTGGTATTTCATTAATATTCGAATGGGAGATGTGAAGACAGTGTGGCCCAATTCAGTGGAATATTTATGTTGATTGCTTGATAAACTGAAGATATCATATTCGTAATTTTAGCTAAGCATGCATTCATCACTCATAACCATGGCCACTTTGATTTATCGTAGTAATTAGCAAATTACAAACTGTTCTGCATAGAGTTAAACATTATATGTTTATAAATGTTTTTTTCACATCCTGTCTCGGAAGTATTCGCCTCTTAGCCAACATTGGGGAAAACAGTGAATATAGTGAAACCATTACAGCATCAATCATAGCCGCCATCTGACAGAATCTGGTAACAGTTTCAGACACCTTTGGCGCTTAAATAAATTCGTTTTCAAATTATGTTCTCTCTAATATCATATAGTACTTGTAAACATGTAAACACTTTATTTAAAACAAACCTGGTATGCCGACGGGAAGCCATATTCCGATTATTTAACTTCCCTCAATCTAACCCAGTGTTCAATATTTGTGAAAGCGGCATCTGGTTCAGTGACCTATTGACAACAGGAACGTTGCAAAATATAACGCGATAGCGCAAATCCGTAAATAAATTTGATAAACTTTAATACCGATACTGGTAATTGGCTTTGACTGATCAGGGTAATGGAAGCTTCCAACATTAAGGCCTGGACAATGCTGTCTTGCCCGGTGTCGGCGTGCATAGCACGTGGGCCACGGTGAACGTCAGGTTGTTCTCATGATCTCCTACCTATGTTTATAACATGGAGCGGGTTTTGCAACTATTGATAACTGGTGTAAATATGATAATATGGTTGAAATATTCCGACCATTTCAAGAAAGGACAAACAAGCTTTCATCCATCATAAACTTGGCAATCTCAAGTAGAAAATATACCGGTTATCATCGATTAAAATTATATTCTGGGTTAAAGACACAGGGAAGCGGACAGAATGACGAACCCGAGCTCAAGCAGTGCACCGCCCGCTGCCATCGAGGCCAGACAACATTTGTCCAGGGATTAACTTGAACTATAGTGGAAATTGCCCATTTGTCCAACCTGTCCGGGTTAATAATCCATGGGTCGGGTGGGGCCAGGCGCCTTTATGCCGACTGGCATGCCTTACATTATTGATGCATGATTGTTACTCTAGTTCTCATGAATCATATTCTAAAACAATTGATTGATCAATTTAAATTTTTGGAAACAAATCCGGTTTTTTTTGAAGATTGCAGGAATATCCAGCCGATCGCATAAGTATCGAATCATCAGTGCTAAAACAAATCCGCTATCATCTATGAATCTCGAGCTGTTGCGGACAAAATATGACGTGTTCCTCGTTTTTGCACTGAGTTAAAATGCACAGTCCAAAGCGTGACTGAGATACATCTTGGTCTAGAAAACCACTTGGAAATTTATTTGGATAAAGAATGCTGGTCATTTATAGGGATATTACGTAAAGCACATCATGATGTCTTGTTGTCAGCACTGGAAATCGTTGACGACTTCTCTCTTACAGAAAATCACGTTGCGTTTATTTTTATTCTTTATTTTATTATTATTATTTTTTTTTTTTATGCATATTTCGAATTGATGCGGAATGTCGTACGAAAAATATGTCTTCGATTATTGACGCAGAAATTCTTTTGTGGAAAACGGCTGAATATTGAATGTCGGATCTGATGCTCAAAATTGCTCGTCACTGTGGTATATTTACCTTTTTCTCCAGGCACAATTGTTCTACAGCGATGTCTGAGATGGCGTACTTCCACTGGTCCTTTCTCAACTCAGCTTATTACAAACCGGTGCTGAATGACTGGAAAACCCACGGATGTTTAAACGACATATATAATAAGATGGGATACAGACTGGTGCTAAAAGAGGTACCGATATATTAAACAATTGTACATGTGTATGTTACCGCAGGCGTAAATACATACAATTTCGAAGAAGCATTCATGTTTACATGCACAATTCCAGATTGAAGCGATCCCACTCTCTAAAATGGAGGTAAAAATGTCGGTTTTGCTCAATAAATCGAATTCATAACGAATTCAGCAAAATCCCCTTAGGCGCGCACAAACATATATATCCCCATGAAATGGTAGCAAACAGATAAATTGTCCTCTACCTAATTTGGATAATAATATTCAAGTATCAGTCACGCTATTGAAAAAACATTGACTGGTTCTTCTAAAGGCAAATTAATTTTGGAACATGGAACAATATAAAGAATAATGCGCCTGAAGTTTTGGAATTGGAATCAACAGTTACTGAGCAAAAGCGACCTTTTTTACCTCTATTTTAGAGAGCGGGAACTCCCTACTCTAATTACAAACGTCAACTGCTATCAAGAACATTTCCAGGAATGTGAATACTTATAAGAAGGAGCGCAGCCAAACTTGGCGAGCACCATACCTTCGAACAATATCTGCTCTCAGTTGAACACGTCATAATCTAGACATCACAGTCCCCCCTGATCAAAACTTCATGCACATATAATGATATCTGCACTGCCAAAAATAGGGTACTTAAAACAAGAAAAAAAAAACTTATTTTAAGAAAAAATCATCTTGAAATAAGATAAATTATCATGGAGTGGGGTAAGAATAATTTACTTATGGATATTTCCTTGGATAAGAAAATTATAAGTTTATTTATCTTATTCAAGATTCACAAATCTTATTCGAAGATCTTAATTAAGAAAAATTATCTTGGCGCTTTTTACTCATTCAAGAAAAAAAAATCTTATTTTTTCTTCAGTAAGATAATTTATCTTGCTATGAAATCTAAAGTAAGATATTTTTGGAGTGGGGTAAGAATATTAAACTTATTCCAGATAATTATCTTGTTCAAGAAAAACTGACCACTTGGATAAGAAAATATTTCTCAAAGCTGTTAACTTGGATAAGACAATATTTCTCAATGCTGTTGAGTTAAATATTCTTACTCAAGAAAACATGTATGCAATCTTCAAGATAAATTATCTTACATTGTAAATTCAACAAAGGGATCTTGAGCTAGCAACATTTACTTAATTAAGAAAAACATGCTAAACAACATTTAATCAAATTAAATGACAAAAAAAAATATTTTAAAGATGGGGAAATTTTATTCAGATGATCCATGTAGTGAATAGTCTTCACATAATAGATGCAAAAGTTTATTTTCCTACAATCCAATTAACGTTTTTAACTAATTTTCTTTTTTTATATCATATTTCTGCCAAAAACTGAACATGAATATATGCTCGTTACAGTTAACATTATACATGCAAAATAAAAACATGATCAAAATAATGTCATGCAATTGAAGTATGAGTGAGTGAATAGAATTTAACGTCGCTTTCAACCCATCATCATGCAATTGAAGGGCAAAAGTAAGTCATATATGTAAAACAGATAAATAAAGAATTTATTTTAAATATTTTAAGGCCTTTGTTCTGACATTCATCCTTAAAGCCTCTCCTTGACAAGTATTTCTTTCCACTTATAGCAGTAATACTAAAATATATTTGCACAACATTTCTCGCCCATGTCGAAGTTGTATAATATGACAATAGACTGATATATTTAAAACCATGCAAAACGGCCAAACACCGAAGATATGACATGTATGATGGATAATTCTCAAAATTTTGAAAATCTGTCATCTTCAATTCTCCATAGACATTACAAGTATAACAGCATATTGCACTCTTGATAGTAAAAACACCTAAACTGTTCAAATAGAATTGCCCAGCCTTTGCCCTCATCGGGTGCTTGTGGTGGAGAAAGTCCCAATGTTTAGTCGCAGACAGGGTTGCAAGGTCTTACAAGCTAAAGCATACACCCAAGTTCATATACGAATATTCTTCCAAAGCTGAAGGAAAGAACTATGAAACACTGGAGGAATCAATACACTCACTGCATACCATGTAGAATCCAGATCTGATGTTTTATTAAAATACTCAAAGCCCCAAAAGTTTCTGCCAGTCAAGATTGTCAGAGGCAACCTGCCACCAATTTACATTTCAAAGACATGTTTCCTGAATAGACTGCAGTCACTGGCTTGATGCAATGACTTTGGTTTGAATGCATATCTGACATGTATAATGAATAAGCTTATTCAACCCCAAAATACTTTTGGAGAATTCAAAGACACATTTTCATTTTTTTTTCCATTATAGTGTAAATATTAAATAATTTGATTAGCTATATAAAAATGTGCAAGTATTCTTATATCTCTTCGATATGGGCGAAGCTTTTCTTGGAAATATGTTTCTACATTGCTGTGCACATGGGAGGTCGAGCTTGTATCTTTGCTTTTTATACATATATTTTTCGTGTTTGCTTTGAAACCAATGTCACAATCTTAAACTTACTTTCTAATTGCCTGTGTTCAGGTAGACAAAAACGACGAAACACATCTGCAGGTCCGCACTTTCACCAACAGAAGCCCCTAGGATCTACTTTATGTTTTCCAATTTGTTGTTGTTGTTGTTGTTGTTGTATATCTGTAAATTCACTCCCAAAGGAAGCAAATCTCATTTTAGACGTTTTCGCTCAGTTCATTGAACACATTGAGCAACATACTACTCTCATTCATCTGTAGAATGATCCATTGAGAGGCTCAGTTGAGTTTCCTCAATAATGTACCTGGATACCAACATAATTCGCAAGAATTGTGAGAGAACATGAAATCTTCGGTTGAAAATGGCGGCAAAATACATGAACCCATATGAAAACCATAACCGCACGTGAAGGTGGACTTACAGATAAAAATACTAAATTACAAAAATATGTTCCTCACTCAAATAGAAGATATAATTTCATGTATATCTTAGGCAAATTGTAACAGTAACTTTTACAAATTGACAATGACCAATTTCTTTCAGGAAACCACAGATTCATACTATTAGTGTAGCGATCCATTTCCACTCGATTCACGATCTTACATTTTTAGGAGACAAATCACAGAAAAGATATCTCAGTTAAGATAACTTTTCTTATCACGCCATACATCTGGTAAAAATAAATCTTATTTAAGATAACTTTTCTTATAATAAGATATATCTAGTAAAATTAAATCCTATTTAAGATAATTTTTCTTAAAATAAGATAAATCTGACAAAATGGAACAAACTAAGAAAACATTTCTTGTTTTAAGGTAATTTATCTAGAATTGAGGTAAAAAAACTTATTTAAGTACCCTATTTTTGGCAGTGTGGTCGGCATGATGTTGAACCGTTGAATGATGTCTTGTCGGCAAAACCGTTAACCGCTTATCTTTAGCAAGAAAATAACTAGGCCTTTAATTTTCTTTTTACGGTTCCTTCGATTCTGGGTGCTAACCGAATCTTGTGTATAAGGTACCTGTATTTCGATAGTGAACGGGGGAATTATGTATAGACGAAGCTTGCTACTGAATTCCGGATCTGACGTTTGTAGCGAAAACGGATTGCTGCATATTAATTCCCTGAAATTTCTGTCCATTCAGTCTGTGTTCCCTAAGACCATAACGACCGGTGAAGACTTCTGTTTCCGTATTGTATTGAGGAACGAAGGATACGCCGCACCATTCAGAAACTGGCAGGTCCTCATCATTCTGAGACAAGAGTGAGTACTCTCCCCTGAAGGTGCAGCACAGCGGCTTTGAAGCCTTTTCTTCCACGAAAATCCTTATCTTACATTTTCAGATAAAGTGAAAAAAGTACGTTGGTTATTATGTAGAATTGTGCCTGCTTTTTCAAACTATAATGATATCGTTACGACAGGAGCACTGAACCTGACAAATCTTCCTCGCTTGCCTCCCTTTGTGAAAAGAACTTCGTGATGTTTTAGGAGTCATTCCGTGGCGCCCCTTCATAACTCAACGGAGGTAAAAATCAGTCGATCGAGAAG
Organism: Hanleya hanleyi; assembly: GCA_036873755.1. NCBI lineage: Eukaryota > Metazoa > Mollusca > Polyplacophora > Lepidopleurida > Hanleyidae > Hanleya > Hanleya hanleyi. The sequence goes on from JAVTVY010034575.1 coordinate 30,744, forward strand.
CAAAACAAATAACAATCTACGATAGCAACACGCTTAAAACTAAAGTGTTGAAACTTACTCGTAAAGTGTTGAAATAACCCTTTAAGTGTGTCCACAGGGACTGCTCTTCAAGTGTTGTCCCTGTGGACACACTTAAAGGCTTATTTCAACACTTTACGAGTAAGTTTCAACACTTTAGTTTTAAGCGTGAACGCATCTAAATATAACACAAATTATTCATGTTAGAAAAATTTGAGATCAAGCTTGTGATGAACGCAGCGTTTTATCACTAAAGCATCATGTACAACAGTGGACCAACCTGAGCACGCGATATGTCGCTGCTCTTATCCCTGATCTTGAGCAGATAACAATGTAGCCACTCCATGTTCACTCTGTGTCTGAGATAAAAACAGCGACATAAGCGTGTGCTCTTTAGCCTTATTACTGATCTTCTCTTCCAATCGGAGGCTATATTCATCTGTATCCCCTCATTTTCTTACAGATCCACTAATTTTGCAGCACAATTACAACCTAACAGTACAGACATGACAACATGGCTGCCCGGGCAGGACTATGCTCTACAATCGTATATCCATGTGCCCACCAGCTTGCCTGCAGCATCATACGAGGTCAGCATGCTTGCATGGCGGTCTGTAATCGGATTTCTCTCATATCCAACCTTATAACGCTTAACTGATCATCACACAGTCTCGACCAGGGATTTTCTAGGCAGTATTCGAGAAAGTTCTTCCTTTATGGGAAGGGAACGATTGGCATCCCTCGTAAATACAAACTCTGTGTCAATGTAAGCGTATTACTCCCATACACAACAATTAGCGGTACCCATAAAGACCCATCTCTTGAGGATCTCTGGAGCGCGAGGGGGCTATATGATATGATATAAGGATATTCCGATGATGAAATGTCGGTAACCCCTTCCATGCGGGGGAAGTTCGTCATGTAAGGATCTTCAAACCGGGAACACCGTGTGCAATACAGCTTGTCGGGTAGCTTTTCCAGGTTTAACATGGTTCCCTACATGTAGTCCCCTATATTGTGTTTTCCTTACATGACGAACAGGCCCTTTATGCATCATACTAGTTTGAAGCAAGGTACACGATCCAGTTAAAGACTAATCTTGCACAGTATTACAATACATTCTTCCCATGGTATTACCTATAATTCTCCAATAACAGGTTGATATTTTCCACCCGTTTTAACAGGACAAGCGAAAACAAAAATGTTCCCTGGTGAAAGACTCTCGAATACACTTGTGTGGTGTCAGCCTTTTTTCATCTTAAGTTCAAGTTCTGGTTTAGTGCAGTGATATTGTCAATACATAGTACATTGGCACCGCATCACAGACATATTTAGGATTCATGGCGCTCGTTTATATCAAGGGAGGACACCTTTCTGATTTTCTTTTCTCTTAAAAGATGGTTGACGTGCCTGGTCTTACATGAATGTTCTGTTTCCAGGTGTTGTTGGCGTTCAGGGACCCACATATACCCAATCAGTCGGAGTATTATATTTTGACGGCGAACAACGACGTTCCAGAACACCGGAACGGAGTCAATGATCTTGGACACTTTGTTAAAGTATGTTGCATTTTGTCGAAATATTATATGAGCTGATTCTGCCACCTTCTCTAAAGACAAGCTACGGCAATTATGATCAACTGATGGAGTAAATAATTATCAAATGTCCTAACCCAAAAAGTACAATTTGTAAACAGTAACAAGTCGAAATATTGAAAAGAGGCGTGAATATTCAATGTATTCACTGGGTAGTTGATGGGGAATAAAACAAATGTTCAGTGAGATAAATATTCACAACCTAGCTCATTTTTTCCTGAATTGCAACTCATTTAAGACATATTTTTGGGGGGGAAAATGTGAAAGGGGACATTGTTTTCCGAGACACACCGTCGCTCAGCTACAGATTCACTAAACATCCACTATCTGGATGCAATAAGAAATCAAAATTGATCCGGAACGGGTGGGGGAGGGGTGGATGCAGAAGTGGAGGACGCTGATAGGAGAACTAGACATTTCGTCATAGGATCTTACTCGAAAACTAAAACTGTGTGAGTTCTTGTATGAAATACTCACGACCAGAAAACATTATGTGGAGTGAAACCATGCAAGTCATCTCTAGCACGTGACAGGTATCATTACAGAGAAGACTTGATCATATATATGATAATCTCTTGGAATATTTGAGGGAAAATTCACTCGAATGAGTGTCGACATTTATCTTGCCCAAGTCTCAGGCGCAATCACCTCTTCTTGGGTGAAATGTCTCGGGTGCTGTGCACACGATGATTTAACCAAAATATTGATTGTTGGTCCACTGTGAAAAGGATCAGAGGTTGCCTCCTGAATAATCAGGCCACGCCTACACTACATATTTTTTTCATGGATTTCATGGATGGTAGCTATCCCGTTAGAGGGTAAAAATTGGTCATTTTTTTATATTTCTTCGTTCAAATATTCGCTATTTCGTCTAACATTTGATCAAAAATGAAATAAAGGTTCTCATTACATGTGCTTTAATATTATGATTAAAAATTTAGTTTCTGAGGCACTGTTAAAATTTGTTTCAGTGAAATAGCTGTAAAAATAAAACCAGGCAAAAATGAAAACAAAATGAGATAGACGTTACTAGTTCGAGTTGTTTCCTATCAAGGTATACCATCAAAGATCAACAGTTTTCGTGAAATTTCAATTGAAAAGTGAACGCTGTTTTCATTTGAATTTTTTTAAATTGTAATATTTTCTAAATCATATAGTTGGAATCCCTACGATGTACGCTATTATAAAATATATAGTTTATTATGGTTATCTTGTATATTTATTGATACAGAAGACAAATTGTCAGGGAGATGCAAGAACTGCCTTTAACGGGATAGCTATCCTTAAACACATTTCCCGCATTCCTTAAAACTCAGGGAATTGTCCCAAGATTCAGACTGAGATCCCTCAAAAGGTGTTGTTTATGCATGGCCTGAACATTCAGGAAGATTCTTTGAATCATTTTGAGTGGGTATTTTCCATTTACAACGTGAGATAAACAGCGACTGAGTCTAGCTGGGTTGCAGAATTACAGCTATTTTCGATACCAGCGGTTGATTAATTTGATATATCAAAAATATGAATAAACATTGCGTTACTCTTCGACAGGTCACAAATGGAGCAGAGCACTCGACAGAATGCCCTTCCATGGCGAGCTGGACACCACCGCCTTCATCCAAATTCAGCCGGATCATTTCAGAATTGCATATTTGAGGCCCGGCGATGGCTACCAATAATGCCTGATCACCACTATCGACTTGTGTCCATGGATATTTGAGATTTAACGGGGATGCCTGGTCTTTTGCTCTAAATCTGAAGTTGAATATCTAATAAATGACCAAGTTATGGATTGGCTGATTTTCTTATTCGTTGCACATATTTAATATTATACCATATATGCAGTCTCAATGGTTGGTGCATTGATTAAAAAATCGAAACTTTGACATAAAGGTGCAGTTCTTGCAAATCAGATTCACTTGTGAGAATTTAATTAGTCGGTTCGTGAATCTTCAAATGATTACCTCTTTTCTCAAGCTTTGGTCGTCAGTCTACTTGCAGTGGAATTCGAGTGGTGTAGCATTTCACCACCGTTAATCTATGCAAATTCCTGGAAACATCAATGCGAATTTCCCACTGAGAATGTCACACTGATAACCATTTCGAACTAAAAACCGTTCGCAATGTTATAGTCATTCAATGCTCCTAGGTATGCTGGCTTTCGACTTTGGAAGTATTTTTTTTTTTTTTTTTTTTTGTGAAAAATACCACGGGATGCTTCTGGTTAGACTTTGTTACCCTTAAAGAAATGGTCTAATTATGCCGCTTTACGTACTCAGAAATTTGCATATATCAAGTATAGGACATGTGCACTGGTTCACGGTTCGAATTCCACTGCGGTTAGACAGTCGACCAAAGCTCAAGAAAAAGAAATAATCTCTCGGAGATTCAAGAGAAGTCGAAAGAAATACTCAAGAATCAACCTGTTTCTGCATAACTTAAATGTTCAGTTAAAATTTCTAATTTTTCCCAATGCACCTTATAAAACATATATCATCTCTCAATGCACTTATGTCCAGAATATCAACAGTGATTAAATTTGCCTACGAGGAGGCAAACTTTATCCGTTATGAATGATCATTGAACGGTAAGCTATTCAGTACTGATATCAGGTGCGGAGAGCCGTGTCAATAATGACAATAACTTTTTTTATTTTGACGAAACAAATTAGATTTAGGCGAAATCCTTTAGATATTACGTTTGTGAAGCCAACATTGAATGATTCCCCTACATCCGCTACGTATACGTTGAGCTTTAGCATGTACATTCAATCCACGAGAAAGGGATAACCTCATAGATTGAGTCGGTCATGTGGCTGCTGATTTCACTCTCATAAAACTACAGCATATAATATTAATTTTGAGTTCGACGCGCTAAATATAATGGCATAAATCTTAAGGAAAAAGATCGCTGGTACAGCACATGTCTACATTTTCGGTATAATAAAACAGATAGTGCATGCTAGAGGATTTGATATCAGCTCTCAACATTTTCCGCACTCGGTGAACATCATCTGCCTCGAACTGACAAATCTCGATATCACACCCGCAGCATGCACTAACTGTCTGACCTAAAATCAAATGAGATTGCGATGCAATGTTTCTGCGGGTATGGTGACTTTGATAACATTAAATTCTTTATGGGTTCAAGGTTTCATACATGAATTGTATGTGTATTAAAACGTATACAAAAAAATGAAAAAGAAACAAAGCCCAATTTCGAAAATCAGTTTCACTTTTTGTGCGGAATTTAAGAAATAGTTTCTATCCAAACGTGTCTGCTCCTTTATTGAATATCTGATACCAACTTTCTTACCTCCAAACAAAAGGGAAAGAATGTAGTAGTGAATGGCAGGGTTGTCTATCGGTTTAGCATGCACAGATGCTGGTTATAATGGATCCGTCTGTATGTGATCTGCTCATGTACAAAAATGGCCATTCAGACCTTCTTAGACTCATAGCTATGTGTGTAGACAATGCAAAGGTACGTAACGTGGTTTACGAAGCCAGGCTCAAGAGTGAGAGTTACTCAGGATCTAAGAGAAACTATGCTATACACTTGAGTTCCCGTCAGTGCGTAGTTTGGTGTTAGTCCAATACTTAGTCATGTCAAGGTATGTTTTCGCAGTATTTCATCCTCATAATTTCAGCGTTTCTTCTCAATTTCGCTTAACCCTACCTGACCGGGGCGGGGGGGGGGGGGTGGAGGCGGGGGCACTTTCCGCCCCTGTTGGTTTTCTGCTTCTAAGTCCGGAGCGACAAAAGGATCATGGGTAAATTCAAAATGACAGCCATATGGGGTACCAGAAAAGTTCCATTTTCGTCAGAATTCTTCAAAATGCTTGATTTTTTTTGCACGGAAAAGTGGGTACAACCTATTTTTGTTTCACTTCAGATTATTATTTACTAATTTATCGTGCACTTTTTTGCGAAGAAAACACATAAATAAAAGATTCGAAAATTCTGACCGAAAAATCGTCCAAAAATGCCTTTTGTGAGAATGACGTCACTGTGACGTCATCATGGCGGACCTCTTGGATTTTTGTACACTTTCTAGTAGAGCTTGGCCCAAAGTTATAGTGTAGTCTAGTCTTAGGGATAATGAATATATATATATTGAAGGTGGGGGGGGGGGGCACTCCAAATCGCCCAGATCAGGTCGGTTTAAACTGCAATAATCGTAAATGCGTGTGACCTGTTGTACTGGCATTATCGAAAACTTTTGATCGCTACATCTAGCTTTTTTTTATGCAGCAAATAACGTATATTCATCAGAGTGCAATAAGGTTATTCGACCGAGAAATTTCCGAGGTCAACATCTGTCGTTCAAGATTAGATAACCACTTACAACCTTTGTGTATGTAGCCTCTGTGGCTGGGCATTTCGAGTAAATCCTTGTTATTCGGCGTTAGGATTCGATAAGCTGAGAAACTAGGACTTTATACACTCAATCATGTTTCACATTCTTATCGTCGTGATGAGTCTAATGAACGGAGCGAATGGTAAGTATTGCGACATTGCGCATTAATTTTAGGGCAGATGGTGGCTGAAGGATGTTTGAATTGGCGCGATTCAAAGAAACGGAAGCGAAGTTCCGTCACCCAATTTGAGTTTTCATTTTACAACATTCCAAAGACGTATACATGTTTATATATAAATATTAGTTTATGCTGCTTGAAGGACGATGATAATATAGTTTTATGGATACGTTTTTGGGATTGTGGACGACAAAATTCTCCATGGAAGACGCCAGGCTAGGATAGAGTATAATATATAATAGTTGTATATTAGTGTGTTAATCTCTTTTTCTTGTATGCGCAATTATTTAATGGCAACCAAAGTACTCCTGGATATACTATGTTCCTTATAAATGATGTCCACCTCGTGATATGTTAATCATTAATTATAAAATTGAGCTACAACGCTCTCGTTCCTAAACTTTCCAGAACAGTAATAGTTCGCATAGATTTCAATAGCACCCTGGCGTAAATCAAAATAATATAACTGCTTATATTTCAATGGCACACTTGCGTAGATTTGAATAGCACAGTCGCGTATATTAAAATACTTATAACTGCTTATATTTCAATAGCGCACTTGTCTATATTTAAAGCAGTTCTTTCTACTTTCAGGTCAGTGTGCGTCGTGCCATCAGCTACAATCCGGTGTTCCTTCTGGGGACGACCTTGTGTTACAATTTTCAAATTTGTCAGACATCCACGGGATCTTGTCTCGAGAGCCCGATGTCAGTAAATAGTCAACTTTTTCGAATCCGATTCTGGCAAGCGATTGTGAAGTGCGTTGAATCACGGCAGAACTTCTTATATCTCTTGGATTCCTGCATCAATACATCGTTGGACAGTTTGGAAATCGGCCATGTTTCCTTCCCATCGTGCAATGCGCACCACGAGTTACTTTAGCTCACGTAATGTTGTAAGTATAGGCGGCAGCAAGAAATGCAAAAATAAATAAATTTCCCTTATGCTTTGGCTCTTCAAACGTTTCAGAATAATTTTTTAGGTCTTTATCAATCTTTTATTCTTCTTGGCTGGTTCGAATGGGTTGCATAAATGGATCTACAGCCTAAAGATGTTGACTTTCTGTACTGGAGCCGACGGAAATTTTCTGTTGAACTCGTGAAGCATGGGCGACAACTCTTGTTGTACCCGTCCTCACACAGGCGTTCTTTGAAACTGTCCACGGATGTATTCTTGAATTCTTGCATTCGATTGTAGCTCACGGCAATATACATGTAATTGTGATATTTACAAACTGAGGAAAAATTCCAATATAGCAAGGTTATTTCGATTGTTATTTTACGATGGGGAAACTGGAAATATCATAAATGTCGACCGGATAAACAGCGAATAAGTGATTTTCCCTGCTGACAGGTCTTCTGTCAAGCCTCTTACACAACACTTTGGATAGTGAATTTTTATTTCGCCTTTGGCTTCACTATAGAATAAAATACAGTACTAGTTATTACTGGCATAAATATGGTAAATATGGACCAATTCACTCCGCTATTCAAGAAAGGATCGTCTGTTTTACCGTATTCAATATATCGGCAATTTTGAATCGCAAATATTACGAATTTTACAATATAATGCCCATAGTAAAACATTGCGTAAAACGAAATTTCACAAAATCACGAAATATCAGAAGCTTGACCCACAGTCACGGCTCAACCAAAAGTTATCCATTTATTGTTGGGAAAAATCCAATTCGACGTTTATTTTTCTAAATCTTGTTGCCCTTTCTCCAGATATAAAAAGGTAACATACACGCAATCCAGTGAGCTTCTTGTCAACCCGAGACGTGGATTCTGGGATGAGATGGAGACGAGCACTTCCCACTTCCGCCCTTTAACTGCAAGTATTATCATGGTCGCGAAAGGCTTACCGAAACCATCTTTTGAGGCTCCTTTTCAAGCCATCGCATCAGGGGATATATTGCAGCTTTAAAACTCGATCGGTTAATTCATATTTCCAAATTAAAACCCGGTATTTCAATTGGCCTGTAGAGAATATTGGGAGAATAGTCAGTCCAATCATAGAGTTTCTGAACAGGTGAATTAGACAATTGATATTAAGGTGGAGACTGACACCAATCTCTTTAAATTTAAGCCAATACTTCCAAAACCACTGTGAACGATATATAACGCATTCATGAATGAATGAACCTTTACATGGACGACAACTCGTCTTAAGAGTTGTCGTCCTTAGACCATACACACTATACGTTTCTTGTGTCACCAATCTTCCCACACAATTTGATTGAAACTTTTTATAAGTACTCTTACATACATTTATTTAGAAAACTGATTTTAAAAAAACGAGTACGACTCGGAAGTCACTTATGACATAGATACAATAGCCACCGATATGAGGTTCTCTTGTCTCGAGTTAACACGTGAATGCTAAATAGGGACAATAACCCTAACTGGATTCATTTTGATAAAAATGGAAGTTTATATTTTCAGATATGGAATGAATCTAGAGGCAGATTAACACGCGGATCACCCGGAACGTTCTGTTCGTTGCAAAGAGCAATGAATCCTTTGCAATGTTTCTATTCGTTTCCTCTGTATTGAAATAGTTCTCATGGCAACGAAATTGGTCGTATTGCAACGCAATTGTGCAATGTTGTATGCCAATAAGCACACAACGAGGATTGAAGTATTCGCGCGAGAGTAAAGTTTCCTCGATTCACCAATTCACAATGCATTAGGACATGGGTAGGAGGTGGCAGTTTCTAATAATCCAGAGGGTAACACGTTTTATTGAAGCGAAGATAATACCGTGACATCGATAGCCGTGTTGAAACTCAACCCATGACCATCAAAGTTCAGTAGTTTCGTGATCTCTACTCCACTTGTTCACCTGACAATACAATAGCATTATATATCTATCCTCCAGGCAGGCGAAACAGATTTATCGTATCTGGCTTGGGACAGGGTGGGTAATCCCTAGTGCATTTTTCTCACGCACCCCTGATAAGGCTAAATGATAGGCGTATGGTTAAATATAGAGGTTTATGCTACTTGTCAGAACTGGCGATTTGCAAAAGCTTATTATAATTTAATGTTTACCTGATCTTCCTCATGGAATGGATTGAAACAGCTCCTCCATTATTTGACGATTTCCTTTAGACACCAGTCAAATACTCTGATTTACCTACACTGTTCTATGATCCGCAAGCATCAATGAGGCTATATTATCTTCATTGTCGACGATTTCATAGTTGAAGTCGAATCTCATACAAATCATCGCCTCTCCGTTTTGCAGAAGGGAACCCTGGAATTCATGCGGAGCAGTAAGGGGGTGGTCGTAATCAACCGGATGTATACGATGAATACCTTCACAGATCAATCCTTATCTGCTGACTTCCTCCACAAAGTTCGAACAGACATGGAGTTGTTAAGGGAAACCAAGATGACGACTGTTCTCAGGTTTTGTTATGTGTTTGAAAAGGTAGGTCTACACCGATAAACATCTAAATCATCTCCATGGTTCTTTAGTCTACTGACTCGGGGATGAATAGATTTTGAGGGGGATAGAGTATGAACAATAAATGGCTCAACCAGTTCACGTTGTTGAATAATACCCGACGCTACTACATTGAATTCCATAGCAAGATACATAGAATAGGCTAAACGTATTTTCTGCATCATCACAGCAAAATATTCGAGACTATTATACATATGCATTGCACTGTGAATTAGCAATTAATGATACAACACGTCTATTTTCGAGGTTACGTGGATGAGTACGCTTTTATCCAACAACATCGATAAATGCGGTATCGTACAGATGTGAAGAGTATGAGTATTAACTTGCATTGCCGGCTGGATAAGTGTGGATTTGTATATATGCGTTGAAGGCCGGAACACTCGCATGGCAAGACTGGCAGAGAGAGAGGGAGGCGGGGAGAAAGAGAGAGAGAGAGAATTAAGGTTTAACATCGCGTTCAGCAATATTTCAGCTATAGAGCGACGATCAAACAAAATTCTAAGTATTCAAGTTAATAACTCAGTAAACTAATGCAATAAAAATAGGTACATACATTAAAATGTATACAACAAACCCATCTCTCTCAAATGATCTGAAATACAATCTTCTTTTACTCGACTAAAAAGATCTTCCAACGTAGCTGCTCGATAAAAAGTATATCTTACAATCTTAACATCTTAAGACTGGCAGAATAGATATATAGATGAACTTGTACCACAACCTCTCTCTTTTCAACTTTTTCCTTTTTCATTCACGGTGATCGACATATTCCTCTTTTCGTTGATGAACAGAAATACGTGCATTAAGCCCAGTGCACACGACAGATTTTTGAACACCAATTTCTGGATATTTTTGCCACCGTTGACCGAAAATCCGAGAAATTTGCTCGCATGCGGGAAACAAAGTTGGAGTTTCCATACACCGGAAACTGGATTGAAATATTCATCTTGTTTAATATTTCGGGTCGAAAACTTCCGTATACCCGTAAACAGGAATTTGGATCCGCACGACAGGTACATGGGCCAATCAGCACACGCTGAGATATCATGTGAGCGACCAATATGACACGATCAGTGATTGCGGCTAAAAAACAGCATCCAAAGATGTCTGTATGCGAATTATGAAGTGTTTAGATCCCAACTCACCGGTGTGAGAATATCCAGAAACTCAAAACTCTTTGTGTGCGCGGTATTTTAGATACAGGATCAGCTATGTCTTATACTTATGTTATATATCAAGCCATGAACTTAGTTGAAACTATTCCATAGCGTGTACACTTCCGAACTAGAGAATAATTAGTCTCCGTCTTCTAACCTTCGGAGCCTTACGGTGGACAACGGTTTTGATTCCGAATTAAAGTGGCCGTTTGTTTTTATTTTGTTTAGATTGACTTTCGGCCTTGTTATAATTACCCTAGGCTTACTTAGTTTGTCGAATATGTCCTCAAAGTTCATCAAGTCACACGGATTATACCGCACATTCACTGATCCGAAGTTGATAGCTACATCGTGTGTAATGTTCAACGCCTGCGACCAGGGCAATATAAACATCCTCGGGTCAACAAAATTGCATAATTCCCTCAAAACAAGTCAATAATTTCATAGTATTAATCCAATGATCGGATTGATATTATTATCACTTTTCAGCATGATCATTCCCCGTATGGAGATGCGAGTAAAGAATGGGTTCTCAAGCACATCAAACAGCTCTCTCCGAAAATTCATCGATAGTTCTCCGATGCCATAGATGCGATACAGGCTGGTTTTATCGGCGCATGGGGTAAGTGGTCCCAGTAATTGGCGCTATTTATCATATGATACGTCGACAACATACTGCATGTGTTTAGGATTGGAACAATTTGGTAGATATTTTTTGTCATTTAGAATGTGATCGTATTTTCGTTTGAACACTTTGATTAACTGTAAAACGAAAACATGTTTGAAATTGAGAATTTTAGCTCCTGAACGCGTTTAGAAAAGTGGTTTAGTATAAACAAGTATACGCCGATCATACTGATGTATTTGGAAGAGCGAGTAAAGCCTAGGGTATTCACTAAAAGTATTCAAGTACTAAACATAAATTGTAGTTTACTCGAGCAACCTATAATAGTAAAAATATGACTTAATGGAAGTCAATGAGCACTGTCACATGGACGCATGATGGAAATTTAAGTGTACTCCATAGATATGGATGACATCTACTGGGCACACGAAATGCTAGTAAATGAAGTATTTGATGAACATATACCCGTTAAAGTGCGAAAATCACGTCAGAATGTGGCTCCATTTATGAATGGTGCTTTAAGGAAAGCTATAAATCATAAGAAAGCTCTCTTTAGAAATTATAATCGTCATCGATCCAGACAAACTTGGGAAAAGTATCGAACACAGAGAAATCATGTGACAAAGTTAAAGAAAAAATCTATTAGAGACTATTTCTCTGAAAGATGCTCTGAGGGCCCAAACTCTCGTGATTTTTGGCCTACTATATGCCCTTTTATCACAAACAAAGAAAAATCTAAAGAAAATTCTGTATTTCTGAAAGAAAATGACAGTATTATATCAGATCAGAATGAAGTCTGTAACATTTTTAATAATCACTTTGTTAATATTGCTAATACTATTGGGAAACAAGACAATCAAAGTGAATGAAAAGAAATACATCCTAGTATTGATGAAATTAAGAAAAATATTCCCATTGCAAGCACAGAATTCAATTTCAAAAAAGTATCTCCTGTGCAGATAAGCAAATATCTTAATGAAATTGACTCTAAAAAAGCAGTCGGATTAGACAACATGTCTGCTAAAATTTTTCGACTTTGTAATCAAATCTTAGCTCTACCTATTGCTCACCTTGTAAATGCTTCATTTGAAAAAAATGTCTTTCCCACAAGCCTTAAATTGGCAAGGGTGACTCCAGTGTACAAAAAGAACGATCCTCTGGATTGCGGAAACTACCGCCCAATAAGCATTTTCTCTACTATGTCAAAGGTGTTCGAAAAGGCTATCGCCGAACAACTCAACCATTTCTTTGAAAATCTTTTACATCCATATATATCTGGTTTTAGACGAGGATACAGTTTTGAGACTGGCGGAAGACTGGAAGCAGGCCATTGGTGACAATAAATATGTTGGGGCAATTTTGGTAGACCTATCAAAAGCTTTCGATTGTATTCCTCATCATCTAGTCAGTCAAAAATTAAGAGCCTATGGACTGTCTCCAGCCGCCACTGGTCTCCTTGACTCGTACTTGGCCAACCGGAAACAATGTGTAAAAATTGGCCAATATTGCAGCTCTTTTGCAGAATTATACAAAGGTGTCCCACAGGGCTCTATCCTCGGACCGTTGATTTTTAATATATTTATCAACGATATATACTACTTTGTTAAAACTGGAAAGCTGTATAACTACGCAGACGAGACCACGATATCAGTAGCGCATTGCAATTTAAGTGCAATGAAATCCCAGTTGAAAAATGGCACATCATCGCTGATGAAATGGTTTGATTCGAATGAGATGGCAAGCCAACCCAGATAAATTTCAGGGCATTGGCATTGGAAAACGAACCAAAAATGAAGATCCAATATTTAATGTAAACGGAAACGAGATAAAATGTGCAGAATCGGTTAAGCTGTTAGGTGTCGAATTTGACTATTTGTTAAATTTCAACACACATGTATCTAAAATCTGTAAAAAAGTGTCCCGACAGATAAATGTGCTAAGGCGAATAGGAAGGTATCTCTCGCTAAGCGGTCGAAAATCAGTTTATCACGCTTTCATTCTATCTTCCTTTAATTTCTGTCCATTGGTATGGCATTTTTGTAGTCAGGGCAATACTAAGAATATTGAGAGGTTTCATCACCGAGCCTTGAAATTTGTTTTTAAGGATTTTACAGGATCTTATGATGCTCTTCTCACCAAGGCAGACGCTTGTCCTCTGCATTTGCAGAGAGTTAAGCTCATAGCCCAGGAAACGTTTAAGATTTTTCATAAAATAACCCCTGAATATTTACATGATTTAATCAAGGTGAAAAATACTCAATATGATTTTAGATATCATAATCTTTTAGTAGTGCCCAAGACAAGAACTACGAAACATGGACTTTCAGATATCAGGCTTCTAAAATTTGGAATGATTTGCCTGACAATGCCAGAACAGAAACTTCATTTTTTTATAAAAGGAAAAAATATGCACATAAATTGTAAATGAGTTTTAAGCACAATATCAATTTTATTGTCTGTATGATATTCACGATTGTTTTTTATTGCATGTTGTTTTCGTTTAAGTCGGTATAAAAAGCTCAATAGAGCTTATGTTGTATTTTGGCAAACAAACCGACGTTAAATAAAGTTTATCTTTATCTTATCTTATCTTATCTTATCTTATCTTATCTTATCTTACTCAGCAATCTCAGCAGACGATAATGTTACAAGTTAGTACGCATGTTAGGGATTACAGTGTAGTGCGAAAAAAACTGAAAATCTTCATTACGTTCTGCTTCGCGCTTCTCCATTTGGCGCTGTCAGGGTCTCACGGACTGTGCAGGAGATGATCCGAGGTTACCCGTTGTCACAGTAAACGAATATGGAGACGGTCCAATTGGGCGAATTGATATCAACCGCAACTCGCCGATATATATTTCCGCAACATATAGTTCCAGGGTATTTTGTAAAAAAGCTGCCTTCGAACTGTGTGACAATGGCGTTTTAAAATATATTGAATAATTGATATCAAGACAAACATACGTTTTGAGATCAGTAAAACAGTTAGATAGAACAGTTCTTGGTTTCTGCAAGAATCCTGCAAAAAATGGCGAAACCTCTACAGGGGCAAATGGAGTGTAGCGCAAAGCACCTTGGGAGAGGATGAGATTTTGGTAGGGCCGGTGTGATGGATAAGAATGTCATAGTGATTAATTTCATATCCTTTTCTATTGCAACCAAGGATGGACACTTCTCCTCATTGTGGAGAAAAATGTCCTAGCTGGGTTGGAAGATAGGGGCCGGACACTGTTAGCCACCGGATATTCTTAGCCTCCACATCGGAATGCTAGTCCGAGATATAAAAATATATGATACTGTATTACTGGTTTGAATTCTGTTGCACAATTGTACTAGATTTGGACCAGTGTACCTTTCTCCTCGTTCATAAACTTAATAGATTTGGACCAGTGTGCTTTCTCCTCGTTCATAAACTGAATGTAGCGTACTCGTTTCATAATTATGAACAGAGAAAAAATCTTTTTGGCAATTCCCAGGCAGTCTGACTCTACCATATGTCACGTGAGACATCTATTTGTCCCTCCATATATGAAGAGTTGCATTGTGTTCATCTCTAAATTATTTTCCCTGTGAAGATCGATTTGGTTGTAAGCGGATACACACTGTCAAGGCAATTTAGAGAGCTGGAATGCATACATAGGGATCACACTGTTGGCGAATGTACAGATAAAACTCCTGTCAATCAAGCTTACACTTGACCAGATTGAGAATCACAGAATCTGTTTATTCTGAAGTTCATGAATACATGAAAAGTTAAGTTTGTTATTGAATGCATATATTGTAGAAAGCAGCGAACAATTGGATATGGCCTGTTCAATTTGAAAGTTCAACATTCCTGAGCAACCTACTCTGGGGATTTTTTCATCAGGTGAATGGTATTACACTACATATTTCGGAGCACCAGAACATCGAGATATGACACACCACAAAGCTACAGACGGGTATACACCACAAAACATCCAGGACAGGAAAGATGTACTCGAGGCACTGATCAACGCTGCTCCAAGGGAAATGTAAGTGATGACTCTTCAATGGTGTAGTCTATTATGAAGTTGCGACCGTGTGAACATCGGCTATCGTTTAGTCCATCTACATGTAAGGATGTTGACCAAATAATGGCCGGACGTTTAATCTGTCCACTAAGAATAATGTGACGCAAAATACATTTGAAACCTGTAGATATATTTTCAAGTTTTCAGCCAAGACTTTATCTATAAACATATGTTATATCGGAATGCCGCCGCTCGTCACAATTTGTAAAATTCGTAATAATGAACAATGGTCCGAATTGAAATGCTACTATCATTAACATGCGCTACCCGTAAAATCGCCGCCAGCCTTAGAAAAGCAGCAGCATAATGTTTAGATCATGAGCGAATAAAACCAAGTGCTTCCTTGATTCAAAGGTTTCCTCATACCAACCATTCAATTGCTATTCAGTCCAATAATGCAGAGATACCCAAGATGGAATAAAATTCTATACGGAACGACCCCACCCACTCGACATGATGTGACCACTCATACCTACAAAGGACGAACAGGTATGAGATCCATCAGAAATCAGTCATGTTAAGTTTATATACAGTCACACCTCGTAATGGGGTGCTGGAATTGGTTATACTTGAAGTAAAGGTAAATCGATCGTGATTGGCCCATACAATGGCGTAACACCATTAGTGGTTACAGCTTGGCTACCAAACTCACTTTTGTCTCACAGACTGTTACCGCCAGTACCTCATCAAACCCTTACAGGTGAGAGAGAAGGCTTTAGATCCGATATTGAATACTCAGCTGTCTTCGGCAAAAATAATCTCCGACTTCGTGATCGGAATATCTTTTTGAGACGACAGTTAGCATCAATGCTAAATATGCATCAACTGAAAATTGCTTCAACACAGAAACGGTCAACATTTTTCAACAATGACAGCAAGACATCGTGCTGTTATATATCCCTAACAGCGCCGCTAGTGTAGACATACTCCAATGCTAGAAGATCGTCTATATAGCGTTTGGTAACTGAGAAGGGACGATATTACAAATGGTTATTTTTTCACAATGTGTGCATATAGACGTTTTCATTCGAGAAGAGATACAGGTGTGTCTGTCAAAAGTGGTTCACAATTTGTACCCATTGGCGTAACTATACGATTTGGTGTTACCGAATTTAACATAAATATTGTTAATCAGATATTACATAGTTCCACAGCGAACACTTTTTCACTGGCGGATTTTTTCTAGTAAAATCCAAAGCTATTAATTATCCTCTGAGCTATATTTCCCATGTTCTATGCTGCTATTTGTAGGTTTTCACAACGACTGCTTCCTGTCCAGTTTGACCGATACGGGTACTTACATGGACGGCATTGACGTGGATTATCCGTACATACACGAGTGGACGAAATATCTGCCCTCTGGTGGGGAAACATGTTCCGCTCATGACGCAGAAAGGTGAAGTAGTTTGATGGATTCATTAGCCAGATTAGGGAGAACGAGCTCCTAGCCATCGAGCTACCTAAGAACCATGTCAACAAACCAAAGGGTCTTTTCTTTTGATGGGTACATTCCTGGCTCATCGACGGTTCAGGTTTCTCGGATAATTTTTACAGTGGATCAAGTCTTAGAATCGCAATACAGACTGCATTTGACTGAAAGACCTCACCTACGCAGAAACTAACAATTTGAAAGTGCCCAGAAACTCGTAGACATGTGACCCATATCGATAATCCTATCAGGCCTGGGGACACCGTTCTACCCTATCTCGGAAACTACTAAATATTTGAGAGCCAACATTCCGTGACTTTGCAGAAAGGTGTCTAATTTTTGCGTCAAAATTCAAACTTCTTGCTTTTCTGTGGGGGAAAGTGAGCAAAAAGTATTTTATTTCAAATCAGCTTATTATTAACTAATTTATCATGTAGTTTTTGTAGAGAAAACAAATAAATAAAATTTGGATAAATCTGACCCAAAAATTTACTCAAAACTGTCGGTTTTTTTAATGAAGCAGGCATCTTGAAGGGTTTTTTTATTACATTTTTTGGTAGAGCTTTGTCCAAGAGTTTAGTGTTATCAATTCATGGGTCAGTGTCGCTTTTAATATTTCACTGAAAAACCTGCGTTTTTTCTCGGAAACTTACAAACATCACGAGGTAATAGTTGCTTTCAGTTGCATTCTGATAAAACATAGTTTTATATATAGTTGTTATGATAGTTGTTATTATGGTTATTATTATAACTAGTATTAGTTGTTATGATAGTTGTATGATAGTTGCATCTCTTACAAACTCCATACTAGAGACCGTGTGGGTATTGTGTGAGCATGCTGTTTAGCGATCATATAGGTAATGTGTAGGACATATTAGGTGGATATTATGTAGGGATTTGGTAAATTCCCTAGACTGGGGTCGTTGCATGGAGAGTTAGCACAAATATTCTCGTAGGATGCCGATGTCTCACTATATTCTCACGCGATACCCCGCAACAGCATACAGGTGGGGTATTATTAGGGCAGGCATATATGTGAAAGTTACGCTAATGCTTTCAGTTACATGTATATCAGCCGGGAGGCGGGCAACATTGACCCCCTATTTATTTTCATTATTCCTTAAGGTAGAGGAATGAAATTTACCATACTATATGTTTGAGTTAAGTTCTACAAGATAATATTTTAAAATCCAAGATGCCCGCCAAGATCACAGTGACGTCATCTAATCGGAAGTTGTTTTAAGTCTACTTCTTTTTGGGACCTGTCCTTTTTGGGGAAGGGGCGAAATGCCCCCCACCCCCCTTCTCCCCCTTAGTTATTTTTCTTAACGCTTGAGCTAGGGGGCTCAGACTTGCCACACTATACCCTTGGATCAAGCTCAACCAGAAAATGTGAAAAAAGATGGCCGCTTTGGTGGCGTCACTGTGACGTCATTTTTAAAACCTGCATTTTTGGTCGATTTTTCAGTCGGATTTTCCGATTTAAAAAAAAAATTAATGTATGCAATTTCTCCGCAAAAACTGCATGAAAAATTAGTAAATATTGATGTGATGTGAAATAAAATAGCCTTTGCCCACTTTTTATTGCGGAAAAGCAGAAATTTTGAAGAAATATGACAAAACCATCGCTTTTCTGGTACCAGACGTGGACGCCATCTTGAATTTACCTATGATCATCTGCTCGGGGGGTTAGGCAAATAGGTTCAAAAAATGACCCCAATATGATAAACTATAAAGTCAAGGAGTTTCAG
This sequence comes from Hanleya hanleyi, assembly GCA_036873755.1. Lineage (NCBI taxonomy): Eukaryota > Metazoa > Mollusca > Polyplacophora > Lepidopleurida > Hanleyidae > Hanleya > Hanleya hanleyi. The sequence continues at coordinate 49,379 of JAVTVY010034575.1, forward strand.
CTCTCCATTTCGTCCTTCTGGAGACAGCGCAGAAAGTTAGGGTTAAAACATCAATATACAGGGATATTTCAGGGCATCATGCTAGATACCATCCCCATGCGAAAAACAATGACTGTCCTTTATTTTTCTATGGAACACTTCACTCTGTACGTTCGCGATTGTGATGTGTCCCTTGTCACTCAGTGGCAATCTAATTTTCACAGAATATAGACTGAAGGGATGCATAATAATAACGGCGTCAGTTCCATCATTTAACAGTGGGTTAACATAAGCTGTATGATAATTTTTCAGAAACAAATGTTCTACAGCCCTTCATGATATGGCTCTATTTCTCTGGTCCTACCTAAATATTGGCTACTACAAACCGTTGCTGAATAAATGGAAGACGGACGGATGTTTCAACGACATCTTTAAGAAGATGGATTACAGGTTTGTACTGAAGGAGGTATGTGTCCTCATTCGACTAACACATGAGTCTCCCACCCTGGACTTGTGATCATAAAACTCTTTATTGTCGACAAGATACTAGTTATAATATGATCTATGTTTCGATCATTGATCTGTGGGGTCATATAACTTCTTGTCAGTACTCCGGCAGCTTATTTCACCACTTTTATTTTACGTTCAATCGAATAAGCTACCTGAAACCTCAAGATACAATACGGTAGTATGGTAGGGTAGGGACTATTGCGTCGTTACTGAGGTGGGTTCTACTCATTCGACTCGAGTTAAGGGCTTAATTCCATCCCAAGCCAGCGGATTTTCACACAACCTCTTGTTATCGCTTAAACTATGCGCATGCTTCGTACAGATATATATATATTATTGGAAGGCAATTTTCTCTAGGATTATGCATATGTGAATTTATTGGTTGTGGAGCCGGCGGGAATAATTCAAATTCAAATGCATGTCATGATCGAAAATGAGATTCCATTTTCAAACGTTTTTTTTTTCGAGATGTTTCAAATTTTCCAATCAATTGTTAACTCTTTTTTCATTTATCTAGTTCAGGATAACCATGCCAAATTTTGAATCTCCATGAATACTTCCCCAGAAATAAACTGTTTAGCTTATAAGACTGGAGAAATCAAGTAACAGATTAAAAGCGATCAACAGATATGAAGGGCAGGCATATTAACCTATATGGCATGGGCGATTTTGGACCCTACCACGCCTGGTGAGCCATTTCGTCCCTCCTCCCTCCCCTAAATATTGTTCTTACCCCTTGAGCTAGGGAGCTCAATCATACCGCATATTATCCTTAGGTCAAGCTTTACCAGAAAATGTAAAAGTAATCCAAGATGGCTGCCACGATGGCGTTACCGTGACCTTATTTTCAAAAAAGGCATTTTGGGCGGTTTTTCGCCAATATCTTTCCATTTTTTTTTATTTATGTGTTTTCTTTGCATGATAAATTGCATGATTAACTGCATGATAAATTATTAAATAATAATCTGATGTAAAATAGAATAGCTTTTGCTCACTTTGCCTAGCAGAAAAGCAGGAATTTTGAATAAAAATTATCAAAATACAACTTTTCGAGGTAACTGGCATTGCCGCCATTTTTTATTTTTCCATCATTCTCTGCTCGGAAGGGTATGCAGATAGGTTCCAAATGACTCCACTGTGATAAATGGCCAAGTCACGGCGTGTCACCTCTCAAATTTTTGTCGTTCCGGAGATACATGTAGGATGAAAAGTTAGAGGAACCCCATCTGGACGCCATCTTGAATTTGCCCATTATCATCTGCTTGGGGGGTTATGCAAATAGGATAAAAATGACCTCAATGTGATAAACTACAAAGTCCCGGAGTTATTATTTATCATTTTTAACCAAAAAAGTTAGGTTTAGTTAGGTTAATGAGCAGCTGAATCTCCTATAGTACACATGATATCCTATAAGTGCTTACCATACATGTCTGGGATACCTACTAACGTGCATATTAGAACTGAAGAAGTAATACAGGTGTATAACATACCGTGGTCTTTTCCCAAATCATCGAGATGAAAGGAACTGGTATTTTGGGGGATGCAAAATCAATTGCATGAACATGTTTCTTGTTGGTAATGTACTATAGCCTTGAAACTCGTTCGAATCTTGATTTCCAGTCCGCATTTCCGACCGCCGTTCATGCAGGCTCTGACGTCTGTTTCCGTGTTGTGCTTAGAAACGAAGGATTTGCTGCACCGTTCAGAAATTATCAGATCCTGGTCATTTTGAGGAAAGGGTAAGAAACAATTGTTGTCCTTATAGCTGAAAAAAGACAATGCAGATACAAGTGTGACCGAACTACTGCGAATTTGAATATTCATATATATATTTACTGGTATTAATTACTCAGTTATTCAAATAAAAGAATTTGATGTCTGGCAAAGTATGATCCAGTGAGTATCAGTAGTGCAATTCTAGTGTCAATTCCAGCATTTGACTCCCGGATTCTTCATCTCTTTTTCTTTATCACTGACTTGTTTCTGTCCGAAATTGTTAAGATTTAGTTACATTACAGCATATTTAATATAAATTTTTAAGATCGCATCAATGTATCAATAATTTAGAAATAGTGTGTCGACATTTGTAGCTTGGCATTTTCGAACTACCGAAATGACAAATAGTCATTAATCTGATTTACTAGTCATGATATCTCGTCGACAGCTCAACCAATTTCGCAGCACAGCTATCGACTACTGCAAATGACATGACAACATGGCTACCAGGTCAAGATCTCGTAATTGAACACGCTATCCACATCGACGGCAACTTCCCTACAGGAGCATTCGAGGTACGCATAGATCAGGAGAGACTCGATTCTCTAAACGGATGTGGGATGTTTACCCGACAAGAAGCCATCTTGGTGTCACAATTTTGAAACATGCACAATATGTTTGCCCAATGAGACTGTGTTTATATAAACAGAAAAAAATTTCATGCCCGGAATCCCCACAGACGAAAGTGTCGACTGGCTCTTGAAATTGTCCTATTGGGTTTTGTTTTCTGCTCTTTCGTATAAATGGTAGCGGTTCGTAATATATCACGGATATAACATTTCCAACCAAAACGATACCTCCATGTAATGTCACAGCAAAAATGCCACTACTGGAAACACTGGATCAGCTTACAGTAATGTTTACGACGAAAACAAGAACGAAACGAAGGACCCTAATGTCAATGGTCAATCGTCTTCGTTTTACCTCAGTTTGACTGTGATAGTTGCTAAAAGTCTATTGAATCATACGAAATAGAATCATCGAAGAGTTTTCTGTGCATGCGTATCTAAATGTATTTCATATCTCTCCCAATACGTTTTTCTTTTCAATTCCTATATATTTTTCTTTAATCTGCAATGCTTCCCACTTTTAACAGGTTATGGCGATCCCGCTCTCTAAAATTCAGGAAAAGGGTCGTTTTTGCTCAAAAATCAGTTTACATAATGAATTCAGCAAAATTCTCTTGAGGCGTATACAAACATATATATATATATTCATGAATTGGCAGAAAAAAAATGTTCTCTATCTAATTTGCATGACAATAGGCCAAATCTCTGTCACGCTATTGAAACAACATTGAGTGGTTCTTCAAATGGCACAGTTTAGGACATGGAACAATAGATAGATTAATGCGCCTGAAGTTTCGAAGCATTGGTTATGAAGGAATCAAAAGTTATTGCGCAAAATAAACCATTTCTACCTTCATTTTGGGGAGCCAGATCGCTCTAACCTATGTGATTTATCAAATGTTCTCATAACTCACATTGTTCTTCCCTTCTTCACCATGTAGACACTGTTGGCGTTCAGAGACCCACGTTATCCCACTGAGTCGGACTTCTATATTCTTCTGGCAAACAACCACGTGACGGAACACTGGACTGGTTTGAATAATCTCGGTCACACCGTCACGGTATGTTAGTTCAATCTATACCTATCTAAGCAATATTTAGAGCAAGTATTATTATAAGAGGAAACGCCACCTATGCAAAACTCTCCAAGTAGATGATATCTCTGGTACTTCTATCTTTCTTGCTTGGAGCGCATTAATCGCAGAGACCAAATATTGTTTGACCCAGTAACAGGATAATGAAACTAAGTCGTCGTGATATTCAAAAAGTGTAGAAAGCGACGTTAAAATACTACTCACTCACTCACTATTCTCTCTGGTATGATATGTCAGTAGTTTTCTAGAGTATAGAAATCACACGACATTTGAGCTGGGTTATAATAGCAAGCGTCAGATCTGATTTCAATATTTAGTCGTCGCTCATAAAAGAATTTCAGCGTCAATAATCATATTAAGACCTATTTCGTTTGACAGTTAGCGCCAGTTTCAAATGTGTGTGTAATTGAAATAACAAAAGCAAAAGATGGTTTCCTACAGCTTGGTCAACAATTGCAATCTCAGCAACTTACAAGCTGCAGAACCTACAACTGTCCGCATAATTTATGACGAAAGCTTGTTCTTCAAAACCCCATTGTATCCCCATTGTAAACCCATTGTATCCCCATTGTATCCCCACTATAATCCCTTTGTATCCCAGAATCACCCGTGGTTCTTCAGTTAGATTTGAGTGCAATGCTATTAGCCAATGAGGATGTGGAGTCACAGGGCACTTGCCATATTACGCTGTCCTATTCTCCAGCCACAATTGCATGTTATCACACACTCTCATGAGCACGGCTCAAATCACTGTCGCAAAAAGCCACCGCTACCTCCTACACAGCTCCATATTACGTAAAAACTAACGGGAAGGCCCACCCTAGTGCTTCTGGCTTTGTAACATTACGTGGATTCGTGACTTCAGAGTGGGAGTGGATATCATAATAATGCCATTGCGATCCAATATAAACAGTCATTGTGTGTATGTAATATTGAGCTAAAAATGTACTTCATTAGTACCATACATGACATTCATTGAATAGCTGGTTTACCTTGAAGTGAGACAAACTTTTTTCTTTTCTTTTCTGTTAATTGATTCACTACTATAACATTGGAAAAGTGGATATAACGCGCCACCTCCTGTTTATATTTAGTCAAAGAGGTATCCAGCGTACAAAGATATTGCCCCGATATATGTATCATGGCGTTTAATTATGTATTATTTTAACGACTGACAGGTGTCCCATGGTAGCGCACATCACTCATCCTGTACTCATGCCGCCAGCTGGACTCCGCCCCACATCACCAAATACAACCGGGTCATCCATGAAGTTCATATCTAACTCAGGGCTTGGAGTCTACATGCGACATCTTGCCTACGAGTTTCGATGTGGAACGCAACTTTTTGACAAATAAAACATGCATGCCAGATATTCGATGAGGTGTTTGTAATTTGGTCAATACGGTATATTATTACTGTATATCCGTGATATTCAATTTACATTGACCAGACATAGTGGCATACAGTGCCAAAGTATCTTCGGTTTTGCATAGGAAGATCTTCATCGTGACAAGCACTATATCTTTACCTCGTCTAATTCCCCACGGGTCAAGCCGTTATGGATAAAAAAAACTCATTGAGATTTAAGTCCCAAGAGGGCTTAATGGTCAATCACAAGTACATTTGTTGTATTATGTATCGTTAGGCTGCGTGAGAAGTGACTACTCAAATTATCTTGGCAGCTGTGCATAATCCGATCATTAAGCAATCGCACTACGTACAGTCTTATTAAATTGAATTGAGCCCATGGGTAAAAATATCGGGTCTACGGTCGCGTTATCCAGACGATTGCCAATAAAGTAACCATAATTGGGTACTGTGACCACAATGCCAAATATAAAGGAAATATTGAGCTTGAAGCAGGTATGATTTGATGGTGGTTGGAGCTTGGTGGTGGCTCAAAATCTCGAAACAACCAGATCTCGACGTACCGGTCTAGCAATAATGGTTGTCCCGCAGTATTGGTTGTCCGAAGGACAACCTGTACCTGGCAGTGGTTGACCTGACTGAAACTGGATGTTTCAGGTACCAGTTGTCCACTCGATACATATTACTCTTGTACATGTTGTAATGCAGTAATATTATATTTGCACCCGGACAATTATTCATGGGGGACAACCTCTCTTATTACAACAGTGGCAATATTAGTTGTCCCCTATGACGTGCTGTCCATCGTATTATCAGACAAACTAGGTCACTGTATAAAGGTGACAAATTTTCAGTGGCTCGGCAGCTGTCCCAAGTAGTGCAGGGGAAAGAGGCGCGGTAATATGGATGAGCGGGTTCCAGTAAGTTGTGGGTTCGAATCCCATCCGCGTCACATCATTTTTATTTTTATGGTACATTATCATATTTTCCATGCTAATTTTTTCACGGATCATTTGTGGATTAATGACGCCAGGTGGACATTATATTTTGAGGCAAAATTTTTGTTGCATATATTTTAATGTTCCTATTACTTAGTTCTATTTTCCAAATATATTTGACGTATTATTCGTCAGTTTCTTTCTATCACATTCAACAGTGTTTTTGTTGAACTGATGTACACTTTATATACAACAACATATTTTGCTATCAAAGTAATCCACGTAGGCCTGCATAATAAGATGGAGGCAAACTAGCACAATTCTAATTTTGAAAAAGACACTTTAGGTACAGAAGTTGCGGCATTTTGTATTGCAATGTGCTTGTTTCAGGCCAATCCGAGGGTGTTGAATCCGAATCTGCTTGTTCTCAGATTAATTTTACATGCTGAAACATCAGAACTGCTAATTAACCGTATAATGACTAAGTCACTTGAGCATTTGGTGTCAATCTCTGCCGGGTAGGAAGGCCGTCTTCCCCCAGCCGCCCCTCACCCCCCCCCCACCCCCCGCCCTCTTATATCATATCTTCCTAGCCTGTACGAAACGACAATTTCTGCAAGAAATATTTAGCTTTTTAGAACGAAATCATTAACGATGACTTGTTTAGTATGCTGTCCCCCCCTCCCATTCCCTCCCCCCATTCCCTCCGCTCTTCGCTACCCCAATTATCCTGAATACCGATATGTTTAACCATTTCCGTTAGGGGGTGAAACTTGACAGGATAATGTAATACAATTAACAATGGTCACTCTAATGACCTCACGGTGAAGTCATCTTCCCTGAAAGTAGTTTTAAATCTATTTTAGCCAATTTTCATTATACATATTTTTCGTACTCCTTGAGCTAGGGGGTGAATACTGTGTGATGACGTCACAGTGACGTCATTATTAAAAAAGGCATTTTTGTGTTTCATTTTTTCGCAAACCCTGCATGATAAATTAGTAAATCAAATAGTTTCAGTCCACTTTTCCATGCAGTGAAGCAAACGTTTTTAAGAAAACCCACATGGCTTCCATTTTGAATTTAACCATTATTCTCTGCACATAGACTCAAAAAGACCCCAATATGATAAGCTACAAAGCTACGGAGTGTCAGCTCTCAAGTATTTATCGTTCCGGATAGAGGATAGAAAGTTTGGTATGAAGGCCCCAATGCCCCCCCCCCCCCCAAAACGGCCTTGTAGGGTTAACCCCACCGCATGGCATCACGACACAATAATTTTTGCGGGAAAATTGCATGAACTCAAATTGGAAAAATCTGATTGGAAAATTCGGCCCAAAAATTCAGATGCGAATTTGTGAATTTGAATGTGAATTTGATTACGTCATTGTGACGTAATCAAAGAGACTGTTTCATATATAGTGTACGTGCTTTCATCTCCTAAGCATACGGGGTATCAAAACTATTTATACGGGTGAGTACGAAGAGAAGAAGAGAGCTATATCCCCATAAAATTGTGCTTTCGGTCATTTCCGTTCATTTTTTTCGTATTCCTAAAAGAGCATAAAAGTAATTTATTTTGCCAAAACTAATTATTCTCTATCATATGAATTAGTTTTTTATATAAAATATCGGAAAATTAAAAAAATCAGTCCAAAAAAAAGAAGAAACGAAAAATGACTTCCGAAAAGATGACATCACTGTGACGTCATGATGGCGACCATCTTGAATTGTTTAGCATTTCATCATAGAGTTATTTTCAAATAAACTATAAATAGTTTCAGCCCTCTACCCAAGATATAACGAAGATAGATGGGGCGTTGAAATTCCCCCACCCTCCATCCTCAGGCGGGGACAACCTCCAAATCACCCAGATCTGTTAGGGTTAAAACAATCCATTTATCGGCTACGCATACTATCATTGCCTTATTGAACCGCTTTACATGCTGAGGCCTGATACTGGACAACTATTCCCAGGTGACGGACAACCCTTAATATGACTTATGTTATAATCGCGATAAAACCTGGACAACCACTTCTATCGCCGGACAACGTATCCCCGGGTGTAGTTGTCCATGGACAACCTATGATAGTATCAGTTGTCCCGAGACAACTCACAACAGTACATGTTGTCCATGGACAACCTGTCCCAGTAATGGCTGTCCGACGGACAACCACTAACCAGGACAACGTTCACCTTCACACCGGTAGTACATCAAAATCATTCAACGTCCTCTCCTAGGGTGCTTTGTGCTGCGCTTCATTTAAATGAAGATGTGCGAAGCAATCAGTGTCGGTACAGCAGTTCTCATTGGATTCGACGTCATTTAAGATTCATAGAAAAGTCATTTTCTTATCCAACCGAGTCTGTTGTTATTTGTCATGCTTTGGAATTTAGACGAAGACTATAAACTGCGGGTTTCCACCGGTTTTTTAAACTTTCCACCGCGATAATCATTGATCATCCAAACAACAAATTATTACAAACAACACCGGGAAAGTTTAGATTGCCAGGGTCAACTTGCCAAAAAAAGACAACGAAATCTTTATTAAATTTTGCGGATTTCATTGAGCTACGTATCTTTTAATAATATTCGACAATATGTAACGAATGTTGTTCTTTATTTATTGGACGTTGCTATCAAATGATTCCCGAGATAGCGTGCAATTTTTTTAAATTCGCGTTGCTGATGTAAGTCATCGAAATATGGTTCGCTCCATTTCAAACTAGTTCAGATGTCTCATAATTGAGAATTGTGAACATGTAATTGCATTTGATGGGAAAAATAATGCAGACAACTATCTAATGTTGATATTTATTATTTCAAAATATCACCAAACAACAAGTTTCCGAAGGGGGTGAGGATGGGGTCGGAAATATTCTTGAAATTTACCTATAAAGCATTTACCAAGTTTGCCTTGAAAGTGCAGTGATATTATCAGCTATTACAATACTAAGGAAGTAGAGCATGTTCATTTCTAGACGCACTGACGCCCCACGGGCCGGAATCATCGGGACCTGGGGTAAAACTGATTTCTTGCGGATTCACACCACAGTAGAAAATCAGGTGTTTTTTTTCAAAATGCTATTTTTAGCTTTATATCTTGGCTTACGAAATCTCCGACCCTGTGCGAAGAAAATATTCATAAATTTCATTTTTCCTCTATTCCAACTTCATATTTCTCTTCAAAATTTAAAATGTAAAAGTCAACTTTCACCACAAATATACTTATTTTCGGACTTTTCGAAGAAGAAAGGGCCAGTCAAATTAACAAAAATGTAACGAAGTGATGCTGACGGAGAGCTCACTAACACATACGATTCAGTAAATCAACTTGCCAGTCCTCTCTGTCCAACCTAGTCAAAATTTCTCAATGGGATGGCTGAACTAGGGAATCCATACGTTCATCTATTACTGCCAACGGATGATGTATCCAGTGATAGCACAGGTAAATATATAGACGAATGTCAGGCGGTTTTAATCAGCGGGGGACAAGGAGAGTACGGGATGTAGTGAGGTAAGCTGGTATATGAGCGTAGATAAAGTCAACACATGTACATGTCGCTACATCTCTCTGCACAATCTCTCTCAAACTTCGCCCCTATCTTTTAGGCTATTTATGCCGGCTCCTCTAAATGCATCACATATTAGGGATAAACCATGCCCAGACAATGACAAGTATGTGCTGGTAATACTGGGTCCTCCATGCCCTGTAGTGCTCAAAATATTGAACGTAAATAATTTACTGCACTCTCAGACTGTCAGGGTGTAAAATAGCATAATTTGCATTTTGAATTACATTTATCAAAAACGAATGGTCTAATGTTGAAAAGAAAACGGAGTTATAAGAAATAACAACATTTGTCCTTCAATGTCCTATGTTTTTTACATCAAAATGTGTTATTACAATGCGATAAAGCTGCTTGTTATCACTCTACGCCAAATGTGCTATAGAGCAATTAAATATTGATATTTAAAGTACCCAGCAAAAATAGTAGTGTACTACGGAAGCGTGTTAGTGCCAGTGTGAAAAAAAAATCCGAGATTTATCTCCTAATTAGGACTTATTATCTCCTAATTAGGAGAAAATTATCTCCTAATTAGGACTTATTATCTCCTAATTAGGACGGGTTATCTCCTAATTAGGACATATTATCTCCTAATTAGGACTTAATATCTCCTAATTAGGAGAAAATTATCTCATAATTAGGACTTATTATCTCCTAATTAGGACTTATTATCTCCTAATTAGGTGATAATTATCTCCTAATTGGGACGTATTATCTCCTAATTAGGACTTAATATCTCCTAATTAGGACTTATTATATCCTAATTAGGTGATAATTATCTCCTAATTAGGACTTACTATCTCCTAATTAGGACTTAATATCTCCTAATTAGGAGAAAATTATCTCCTAATTAGGAGATAATTATCTATGGGCTATAGGATACAAGTTGCATCACAGGTGTGTGTGCGCGTGCGTACGATGACGTCACTTCCGAGCTCCGAGAGCTCCAAGCTCAGGCTCCGGAGCTCCGGGAGTGAGGCATGCCCAACGCACGTCTTAAGGCAGTGATGCCCTAAACGCAGTGACGCTCTAACGCTAGTGAGTGAGTGAGCGAGTGAGTGAATGCGCGGGCTTCGAGCTCCCGACTGCCCCATCCACAAGCTGAATGGCGACCCCACGCACAGATCCATCATGAAGACGAAGCGTCACTTGGAAGAGTATATGGGGTTACCACCCACCGAGGCTCTGGAAAATGCAATCAGAATGCGCAAACAACTGTTTCAGGACATGCTGATTGAACGGTATCCTGGCCTGCCCGGCAATGCTTAGGTCACACCGAAAGAAGATTGAAGGAAGGCTTCTGATTGGACAAGAGCCTACTTGAAGTGTAAACATACCCAACGCGGCTCACCCAGGATGGGTATGATGTACTGGAGGGGAAAATAAAATGATTGACCTGTCATCCTTGTTGTTTTCTCATCGGTATCATGGTATTATGACGCAAGGGAATCGACCACCAGCGTATTAAAATCTCGTTGGCAAGGGACTACTTTCTGTGCGCGGAGGCTTCTCCACGGACATGACCGCATCACCGTCGGACATGACCGTATCACCCCGGAGGAATACATCCTCAGACGTCACTTTTGGTCACGTGACCGGAAGTGGCCTTTGCCGGAACTATAGCGGCCTTGACCGTTCCATTGGGGTAAACCATTCTTTGCATAACAACCTATCGCATGCTGATAGAAAAATACGAACGTAGCGTGCAAGATCTATGGCGCTACGTTTCGTAACTTGTGTCTAATACCGCTTAACCCGGGGCTAGGGGCCGTATGAACCCATGTACTTCAAGATCCTCATGGTACTCATATGAACAGTCACAATCAAAGCGTCACTGAGATACATCATTCTTTAGATGACGACTTTACAACGAATATTATGGATTAAGAATACTGATCAGCGATACGGATTTGATATTTTTTGAACATCATGATGTCTTGCCGGCATCATTGAAAACTGTTGACCGCTTCTCTCTTGCAGGAAACAAGCCTATGTTTATGTATACTATGATTGTCTTTTTGAATTTGGTGCTAATACTGTTATATGGAATATGGAATAGGTCTTTGGATTATGGACGCGGATATTCTCTAATGGACGACGGCTGGATTATGAATGACGGACTAGACGCTTGTAATTGCACCCCTCTCGACTAAAGGTGGCTTGGTCAAAGGTCAAGTTGAACCGGGGTTACGGTGTTTTGCATACTACTCACGATATAGCTGATACAACCGATCACAAATAGGAGATAATTTTCTCCTAATTAGGAGATAATATGTCCTAATTAATTACGAGATGATAAGTCCTAATTAGGAGATAATATGTCCTAATTAGGAGATAATTTTCTCCTAATTAGGAGATATTATGTCCTAATTAGGAGATAGATCTCGGAATTTTTTTTTCACACTGGCACTAATACGCTTCCGTAGTATTCTGGACTAGGTAAACTAACCGACGTTTCACATGCTCCATTCACCGTGTGTGATCTCGCTTTTATGTACCAAACCGTCTCTGTTTATTTATCTGTCTTCACCGCGCAGCCATAGTTTTGACCGAAGGGCGATTAAACTTCGTCGGGGTAGTATTGGATTCACTGAGAGTAACGTAAAAGAAAATTAAAGTATACTCAAGAGTATTATTGTCTGGAGCAGTAATGAATGTACACGATCCATTCGTTGCTTCGAATCCGTGTACATACATGTATTTCATTTTTCAAGGTAATAAAGGTATATATAAAAGAACTGTGTCCAAGACAAAACTGATAAATTTTAATTGAATACGAGGTACATGTATGATACATGGCAGTGCGACCAATGTCACAGGACCTACGAAGGGTAGGCATTTAGGACTCTTGTAAACCCACCCCCCCCCCCCCTTCCGCCATTCCCCCTATCAAAAGTAGGTCAGCCTAGAACTTGCTGGTAACAACCCCCTAATGCACCTTCATACCAAAAATCAAGATTCTAATGTGAACGGTTCTCCTTATTTTGCCGAAGAAAGGATTCGGATGGACTGACTCACTGACTCACTGACTCACTCTCTCACTCAATCGCTCACTCATTACCCGACAATTTTCAAATGAGAGCCTACTTCGTAGGAACAAAGACATTATAGTATGATCATTATAAAAAAAACAGTAGTAACATTTAGGAAAATTGTGAATAAGCAGTAAAAAAAAATATTTTAGAAGGGTAACATTTTTTTATTATGTAACTTCAAGATTGCCGAACAGTCTCTCAATCTCTGATCTTCGGATGTCTGTGATACTCTCAAGAGCCTGTCATCTTTAGCCATAAACTCTGCGATGTAGAGATAGTCACCGTTCACTAAATGGAATTTTTTAAACAGTCGGCAGAACTGGAACTTGGAAGCCCTCACCATAGAGTTTATACGTCAAAGTACTAACTTTCTGTGTTGTTCATAGTTGAACTAAGAACATAGTGACCAATATGATCGCGAAGGAGGCCATTCAGGAAAGTGTGAATAGACGGTAACAAGATATTTTAGACACGTAACATTTTTTTATTATGTAACTTAAGACTGCTGAACTGTCTCTCAATCTGTGATCTTTGTGTGTCTGAGATACTCTCAAGAGCCTGTCATCTTGAGATACTCTCAAGAGCCTGTCATCTTGAGATACTCTCAAGAACCTGTCATCTTGAGATACTCTCAAGAGCCTACCATCTTGAGATACTCTCAAGAGCCTGTCATCTTGAGATACTCTCAAGAACCTGTCATCTTGAGATACTCTCAAGAGCCTGTCATCTTGAGATACTCTCAAGAGCCTATCATCTTGAGACACTCTCAAGAGCCTGTCATCTTGAGATACTCTCAAGAACCTGTCATCTTGAGATACTCTCAAGAGCCTGTCATCCAGAGACACTCAAGAGTCTGTCATCTTGAGACACTCTCAAGAGCCTGTCATCTTTAGCCATAAACTCTGTGATATAGAGATAGTCACCTTTTACTAAATGGAATTTTTGAAACAGCTGACAGAACTGGAACCTGGAAGCCCTCGCCATAGAGTTTATACGTTTATACGTCAAAGTACCATCTTGAGATACTCTCAAGAGCCTGTCATCTTGAGATACTCTTAAGAGCCTCTCATCTTGAGATACTCTCAAGAGCCTGTCATCTTGAGATACTCTCAAGAGCCTATCATCTTGAGATACTCTCAAGAGCCTGTCATCTTGAGATACTCTCAAGAGCCCGTCATCTTGAGATACTCTCAAGAGCCTGTCATCTTGAGATACTCTCAAGAGCCTATCATCTTGAGATACTCTCAAGAGCCTGTCATCTTGAGATACTCTCAAGAACCTGTCATCTTGAGATACTCTCAAGAGCCTGTCATTCAGAGACACTCAAGAGTCTGTCATCTTGAGACACTCTCAAGAGCCTGTCATCTTTAGCCATAAACTCTGTGATATAGAGATAGTCACCTTTTACTAAATGGAATTTTTGAAACAGCTGACAGAACTGGAACCTGGAAGCCCTCGCCATAGAGTTTATACGTCAAAGTACTAACTTTTTGTGTTAGTTCATAGTGAACTAAGAACATAGTGACCAATATGATCACGAAGGAGGATCGTGTATACAGATCATAGCAACAACGAGTCATTATTTTTCATTAAAAACTACAAATGACAACCAGCACCCACAAGTCTGTCATTTTTTTTTTTAAGTTTGACGGGAGCAATAAATTCACAGTGGCTTGATTAACAGTGAGTGTCTTCGTCAATGTTGTTGCTGTTTTTATTTAAACAAAAATTCCACAATATGTTCTTGAAAAAAAGAATATAAAAATATTAATTAACAACAATAACAACAACATCGACGAAGACACCCAAAGCTAATCAAGACACTGCGAATAAATTGCACCTCTCAGATCAAGGGTGCAATTTGTACTTCTCGAAATCGCACCTGTCAGATCCCCGCATCTTCGCTAAAACCAGGGGTATCCTACCCTAGATACCCCTGGTACACTTGGGCACTGTATTATATTTAAAGAAAACACAGCTGTATGGCAACACCCTGCATGTATTGACCAATCAGAACTTGTTTACCGCAACCATGGCGTCCGTGACACGAGATTCGAAAACACCATAGCTTGTGGGATGCCTGATGGCAGATGACCATGCGCACATTTTCAACAGCCATGAAAATTAATAAATATAAGGGAAAGACAGTTTGAAACAAAATCTATTTGAAGTTAAAATATACCCATTCATCTATCATCAAACATCCAACAAGCCAGGTAAATGTAGGAAACACTGAAACTTAAGGCGGTCCGCGATGTCAATGTATTCGACCTCACCTGCCCACTGTTCAAAGGGCTCGAATTGAGTGAAATAACGCACGGATTTTTATAAAATTTTGCTGATCTATCCATTAATATTTTATTGGTATGCGTGCTTGGTTTAAATATTTACATTCAGTATCAGCGAATAGTTTAGCATGTAAGTTAAAACCTACCGTATTTTGCCATAAGCGCAGTTTTATGGCGAATGAAATGACTGCTGAAAGTGGGCGGAACGCGGTCTGCTATGCAAGATGGTCAAGGTTTCGCCTTCGGCCCAAAAAGGAACCTTGACGTTGTGAAGCTGGGTCCCGATTGAGTGCAATTTGCGCGTGGACGCTGGATCCCAGATGTCTGGTTATAAAGTGCATTTACTCGAGAAGTTCGGAACAAAAATGTATTTATCAATTTCGGTTTTCACTTGCATCGTAGCTCTATTACGATCAGCATGTTCAAGTTTGCAGCAAACCTCTATGACAATTTCACAGCCAAAATCGGCACGATCCGTCCTGCACTCGATGGTATCTCCATTATTCCACCTATTGAAAATACGGTAATCAAAAACACAGACAAGCCTGCCATTTTAATTGTCTAAGAACTGTCAAACTTTGTCACAAAATAGCGGGTAACTCAGTTAGCTCCATTAGTCCTCGCGTTGACTATCGATAAGACAGTCAGTCTCATTGGACAGAGTATTATACAGGCTAAATGGAAGTGCTTGTTTTCTAGCCAATCAAATACTCGGTTATGGATAGATAGTTATGGATATATGAAATCTTAATGGCGAAGCGAGCGGACATATTTTTTGTACATAAAACATAGTCCCCTAATTCACGTGTAGTGTGAACAAAGGGGAAAAAAGTAAAAGATACGACTGAGCATACCGTCCAAATGTAGCTTTTCGCTTTATTTAACTATATATACAATTGTTTATGAGGTTCTACAAATTCGTTGTTATTATATGTCATCTAGCCGATTCACGATTCGACAGCATCAATGAGGTTATACGCGGGGCTGATCACTGCACAATAATTATGTTAATAGGGTGCTTTCCATTGATCAACTTGCATCACTTGACGATACAGCAAAAAGTGTGAACGGTGGAGCAAATGGACCGTCTGACCGCTAACAAAAGTACCAAATGAAACGTAATTGAACATAGCTGTTAGAGAAGCAATACTACAATGATATTCGATATTGGATATGAATTGATACCGATAGCTTGACTTTATCAACAATTATAACCGGTTCGCTTCCAATTATAGTTCTGTTTTACATGTACGAAATTTTAAAAAGGTAGTAATTGAAATAGAAATAGAAAGCGGATATTCTTAGGAACTGACGTGCGCATGCTCCTGTCTGCTCCTTCCCTGTCCGAAGAACGACGTTAACGCTAGGACATTTAAATTCGACTTTGTTAAAGCTTGGAAAATGACACTTCATGTGAAGGTTTCAAGTTCATATAGCATGTTATAGACAGGGTTCTACCAGCCAGCCACGAACATGTTATACATTTACATGTACTAAACTGTTTCCAATATCAATATATGGAACAGCGAGCCAGTTAGCACAGATACTATATACAGTAGTAACTTCGTCGATAAACACCTGTTCAGTCATTTTCCCTAGACGAACTAGACATAATAATTACTATTTTATTGATGCTATCATCACAGTCGATCTATAAGAAAATCAATAATTCTGTTTCTAGCATCTTCTCCCCGAAGTATTACCTCATTATATTATCACAACAGTTGGCATGACTTCTTTGAAGAACAAGCAATCTGGTACCAGCTGCAACTAAGATACGCTTTAGAAATCATTCGTGGATAGAAAAGTACTTTACAGTGATTTGTGTGTGTGTGTGTGTGTGACAATATGAACATCATGGTACCTTGACGTCATTGCAGAATGGGTACCGACACGACAACCCCGAGAATTCGATCAAACTGCCTCGACATGCCATCCCTTTAAATACACAGTGTCGCCAAGATTGGGACCATGCCACTAAAAGATCTTACTTACTTATTTTTGGTTTTCGTGTATAGAATTAATACATACAGAATGGTTCAAGAGAAAAAGAAATTCATGTTCGCGTTTGGACCGCCAAATGAATCTGAAAACTTGATATCATAACCAAATGCTTCAAAGTCTGCGTGGAATAACCGTCTGAATTTGTTGATATCTTCTACGGAAATACTCCTGTAAGCCTCAGCTAAAGCATCCTTTCTGTTTGCGCGGCTTTTTTCTCGATCTGAATCCCGATAAGCTTGCATAACCGAGGCTTTGAAATCTGCTTTAGAAAAACTTGAATTCATTTTAAAATGGTCAGGTAGAAGCATAGTCTTCTCCAAGAGTCCACGGATTTGGAGTGTCTTCCAAATGCCTTCGGCGGCTTTTGTGAATGGAATGCATTCTTCTATTTTACTTTTGGTCTGGAAAAAGTGATCAATAAAATCAGTAATGACGTCCGCGTCAGTCTCCTGTTCAACAATATCCAGATTTATATACGATCCAAGTCCTCTACTCCGGAGAATGTATCCGGTGTCCGCGGAAAAACTCTCCATTTTCCCTATGATATCATAGTCGATTTCGCACGGTCGACAGTGGTCGTACATTTGCACAAAATGTTCTTCGCGTAGATGTGCATTTCCTGTTTCCAGGAAATGTATGACATATTTAACAAATTCGGCAAACGTTATGTCGGTCCCACATTCCCAGTTTCTTTTTTCCCTTCGAGTTAGCATAGCAATGTGTTGCCGTATCCAGAAATATTGTTTATCCGGGCTGAAAATTTTGTCGACATAACCGGAAAAAAGTCTAGAATACGGTTCTCTCACGAAAACAAACTTCGTGTAGGAAGACAAAATACTATAAATTTCAGCAAATGAAAGTAGCTCAAACGATTCTGGAGCTTGGAGATGTGCCAATCTCCCGGGAATAGCAAATGGATTGCGATGGTCTTCTCCGCTCTGGCCCAGAGAGAGTAGAACCCTCTTCCAGAAGGTACAGCCAACCTTTTCAATTCCACAGTAAACCAGCTTATGTTTCCTGTCGATCATGAAATGTTCTCTCAGAACCAATTCGTCGTTTTGCAATTTATAAAAGCTCGAGTTCATGGTGTTGCAGGTATCTCGCAGCTTTTGTCGTCTGCTCTCGTAATCATCCGGATCAGGGGCGGCTTGGTCTTCACGAACAGGTCGCTGTGCAGTTTTCCCATCGATGGCCTGAAATAATGTGGAGTAAATAGCATTGAATAGATCTGTATACCCAATGATCGAAAAAGCATTCAGCAAGGTGTCTGGAGTGTGGAAATGATTGCCGAATGCAACTCAGGGCTGAGCTGATAATTATAAGCGACGTCGGTTTTCGTGCAATGCAATAATACCATTAAAAGTCTTTGCAAATGAATTGAATCTGTAAACATTTGAACGGGATTATTCACCTGTTGTTCAAACATTTTAACTATTATCAAAACTTCAAAAGTGTCTATAAGCCTGCAGAAATATACAATAAATATTACACCGAGATATAGAGATATAGCTGTCTTGCAATAATTATTGTGACGTATCCCAATATCCATATTATCCAATGGAGGACAGGCTTGTACTATATACCAGAAGAAAGAGAAACGGAAAGGCCAGTTTTAACTGGCCCAAAATGGACGAATATGAAGTGGCAATCGTGAAATTCGATTGGACAGACGGTGCTGAACATGGTTCCCTTTATGATGATAATCTATTTCTAATATTGATATATTATTAAACAGAGTTTACCTCAAACGGTTCCTGGTGGAAATCTGGTATCGTGATCATTGGTCGGTACTGAAACAAGAGCACATTTAAATCAGTGATCTATGCAATGGCCTTGTGATGAACATCTATCCTTCCTTGTTCAAACTAGAATTTAGAACTACCGAAGTTACAATTAATGAATTGAAGTTAATTCTTAATTTTCCAGGTTCATGCGAACGTACGATTACACCAACTTGTATGCGTTATCGCTATATAGTCGGTCTCGACTCGCAAGAGAGAAAGGTTTGCATTCGCTTGACATGCATATTACATCTGAAAATAACGAATTGGATTGAATAAATATCCCTAGATTTCTGTTTGCGGCAATCAGTGGCGTGTGTACGGTACATTCAAGGGCATTGCATGGGTGAACGACAACAACAACGATTCATATGATAACCCAGTCCCTGTTCCGTATTATCCAATATTTAACACGGGTTGTATTCGGACATCTGCGTATGATTCCGCGTAAAAAGGGGGCTTGCAACTTACTAGAAACCAATCAACATCTTAGATTTTCACTTCCTTGTGCCATTGCTCACTTTTCTGACCCAGCTAACCAATCAAAATCCAGAATAGGTAGTTCCCGTTTTTTTCCAGATGTTATATTTCGTGAGTGTCAATTGACTCCGACTTTTAATTGATTCGGGTTGTCGAGTAAGCAAGAATCCATTTTCTTCAGCTTATTACCAATGCCGATGTGAAAGGAAAGAATATCAGAGGAAGCAATGCCCCTGTTTCTCTTTAGTACGGTGGCGCATAGAGAACATCGAAATTATTAATCGAACCAGGCTGTGGGGGGGGGAGGTGGTATTATGCCCCCTCCCCCCCCCCCCCACATATCAAACTTTCTACCCTATCTCCTGAACGATAGAAAATGAAGAACTGACACTCTGTGACGTTTTAGTCTATCATATTGGGGTAATTTTTAGCCAGTTTGCATAACCCCCTGAGCTGAGGATCAGCCATGTGGGGTGCCTGAAAATTTCTTCAAAATTCCTGCTTTTTTGCAAGGAAAATTTACTAATTATTTATTAATTTACATCCAGTTTTTGCGTAGATGGAAAATTATGACCAAAAAAATCGACCAAAAATGTTTATTTTTGATAATGACGTCGCTGTGACGTCATCAAATCGACTAACTTGGATTGTTTTACATTTTCTGGTAAAGCCTGACCCAGGGGTCTAGTGTGGTAAGTTTTTACCTCCTGCTGAAGGGGTAAAAAATAATTTGGGGGCGACAGGACTCGTCCCCAGGCCAGGACAGGTCCCGAAAATAATCGTTTATAATCGTTTTTATTTTTTGCATTTTTGTGTTACTTTTTTCTGATTTTCTTTGAAGTTTTCTTCAATTGTCGCCCATGCTCTACAAACAGATTTTAGTTTATCACATAATTTCTTCAGATATCTGTCATTCATAGTAACATCGTCATAAATGTCTGTGTCTTCCCCGAAAACCAACAAAACTCTTTGAAACGTTTACACCGGTGAGTATACCTTTACACGGCAGTGTGAACGTTCACACCGCGGTGGAAGGTTTCCACCGCGTATTAAAGGTTCAATCCGCGGTGTAAACATTTCCAAGAGTTTTTTGGCTTTTTTTTCTTTTTTTTTCCGGTGCAAGAAGTGATAACGACATTTATGACGACGTTAAAAGGAATAACAGAAGTCTAAAACAAGAAAACGTTAGTAGAAAATAGCCAAAAAAAATTGTAACACCCCCGAGAACTCGATGTCTTCTATGGGTCACCTTACTTTGGGAAAATAACCTGAGTTGCAAATCAAGAATAATATCCTAGTTAGTTTATTAGATAGAAGTCGGATATTTGTTCGAATCGGGCGTTCTTGCCGTTTACACGGGTATAGTTCCTTGGGACAGAGGTGAATGACTCATAACCCAGGAATGATCTAATACACTTTCAATAATAAATGCTTAAACAATCGAGGAGAGCTGGATGGATATATATATATGTGTGAGCCAGCGTGAAGTGACTATCCGCTAGATGCCTTTTTGACAATTTATCACTATTTTCTTGACCAACATATAGAGTTGATTGCGAATTTTCCATTATGAGAACAATTCATTCCCAATGTTGCAAACCATCTCGGCGTCATAACCGTTCAGAAGCTGTTAATTATTGAGTGTAAGAATTTAAATACTTACTTACCTAGAACCGGAAAGACCGTCCAGAAGAACGCCGTGAGAACCAGGACTAGAGCAGAGAAAATACACATTATAACATAATGGCGACAATAGCTACTTATCATCAGTACCTTCATTGTGCGTAGGATCAGAGTCAGAAAATAATAGTCTTATGGTTTGCCTACAGCGAATTTTAACACAACTATAATAGTTTACCATTTGACCGTAAAATCAACCATACAAACGGTCGGAGAATGGCCTTCCGAGTTTTAATTTATAAAACAGTCAACACGAAAAAAAATCTAAATTGTTTAGACGTATTTTTTTCTATTGAAGACACTCCTGCCTTCCTCGATCCAGCCATTATATGATATCGGTTTCGAATTTAAGGGCTACATTTTTTTGTGTCATCGGCAGACAAGGACGTAACAAAGTCCCATATGTTCTACCTCAGTGTATGAATATTTTAATATGCCGCGTATCGTTAAAATTTACTATACTAAGAGGCAAATCTTCAAGACGGATCAATCTCACTTTGTTATCTACATTACGCAGCCAGAAAAAAGGTGATGGCCCATGTCCCTTTAATGGTGATCAGACCTGGTCATCATCTTTCAAAGGTGATGAGTTAGAGCCATCACCTTCAAATGGGGTCGGTCATCACCTTTCAAGGGTTATGATTTTGCTTCATCACCCTTAAAAGGTGATGACCTAAATTTACAATCATTGCTCATCATCATTGAGAGGTGATGACCATCATTTTTAAAGGTGATTATAAAAAAGGGTGATGGTTCTAACACATCACCTGTTCGGGGTGATAATTATCACCTATTTTATGAGAGTGTACAAACGCGTCATTCAGATTTGATATGCTTCAAAGTCTAACGACTAAGTTGGACATACAGATGGAAATGGTTGAACCTGAGGACAAAAATCGCTATTGTATACAAAGGTATTCGCAAGCAATCCAAACTCTGCTTTCTGTATAATTGCAAAATCCTTATGTGCTGTAATACATAATTCCCTTATATACAACATAATTAGGCCCTTTTATTTTCTACACAAATCCACCATATATGTACTACATAATTCGATCAACATAATTCGGCCAATTTTTGTGATACATAATTCGGCCATTTATGTACTACACAATTCGGCCAATCGAAACATCTTATCTATCACATAAATCACGTCCGTCCCCAAAATATTACTTCCGCTATCAAATGCCTCCTGTGCAAATAACGCAGGCAATGAAAGAAACCTTTGCATAAGCTACAAATTCAAGCGATGAAAATCAAAATTTTCTTGAAAATCTGAAAACAATGACTATAAATGCTGAATATCGTGTATTTTTGACGAGAATATTATTTTATGTGCGGGCGTTTCCAGATAATATAGGTCCAGTAGCTGCCTAATTAGTCGCCTTGACTTCTAACGTTCAGAAAAAAATTCGTAATGGCAAGTTAACCCACACAATCTGAAATCCGCCGAACTAGAGGTTTATAGAATTGACGAAATTTTGAAATGAACTTCTATGAAATGGCGAATCTTTCTATATTATGACTTAATTGATGTTTTAGATAACTGAAATATTAAAACTCAGGAAACCGGCAAATTTATTTCATAAAACTGGTGAATTGAAGTATGAGTTTAAAAATCCAGAGGTGTGAAGTCCTGCCTTGAGACCTGTCTGAATGCATCTGTGTACCGTGAACGTATATCGTGCGAAGATATTGATTATTTCACCGAAAACTGTTGTTTTCCGATACCTGTTTACAGTAATTTGTTCAAGCTTATCGGGGTCAGAACGGGTCCGTGTAACCTTGCACAATTCAATTTTCGTTTTTTGTTTTTGTGTTCTCAAAATCAAAAATTGAAAATTGACCGTCAATTTTCAATTTTCATTTTTTGTTTTTGTGTTCTCAAAATCAAAAATTGAAATTTAACCGTCAATTTTCAATTTTCGTTTTTTGTTTTTGGTTTCTCAAAATCAAAAATTGAAAATTGACCGTCAATTTTCAATTTTCGTTTTTTGTTTTTGTGTTCTGAAAATCAAAAATTGAAATTTGACCGTCAATTTTCAATTTTTGATTCTGGGATTACAAAAACAAAAATCGAAAATTGATGTTTGACAGTCAATTTTCAATTTTCGTTTTTCGTTTTGCTTCACGCAAAAATGAAAATCAAATATTGAAAATTGCCTCGACTTGTCCGTTTTTCGTTTTTTGATTTTAACTTTGACGTATCTATGTTAAGTTCTCATGTGGACGGGTTATCATGTCACTTCCGGTACGACGAGTAGAATAGAAAACGCAAATCGTGTCGTATGAGAGGTGTGGAGCGTGAGAGGCATGTGGCCCACCAGGCCATCCTCGGGAGCCAGTGTATTGATCGATTTGTTAGGGTATCTATACATTGCCTTGGTTGCATGGTTGCACACGATAGTTCTGGATAAAAAAAAGATCAAGGGGTATCCTCTAAATCAAACCAATTATTCAACAGGTTCAGCTAGCTCATTACTCCAATCCACTAGCTGGACGGTTTGAGATGTGACATCGCTGGCATAACTTTGATGTCAGGCTGAAATCGACATCGAGAGTCAAGGCAAAAACCGCCGGCTTGGGATACCGACATGCTAATTCAAAATAACCTCGGGGATGAAATGTTCGAGATTGAGGCAACGACTCAAGAACTCACTCGAATCACCAAAAATGTCCAAGTAAACCCTGTGCGGGGATAGCCTATAGTATTGCACCTTTCTACGTAGGGCCAATGATAGGCTGATGTAGCAACAACAACATTTTCCCAGTTATACGCCAGAATTTGAAATCGAAAACGATGCCGCGCTATGTCATCGGTCAACTGAGACAGTCACGTGGTTGTGTATGAAGATTGGGGTGGCTCCTATAAATAGTGATCCAATGAAAATGCTCGTCTTAGTTTGAAATGGCGGAGTCGAATGACCAATCTCTGAAGGGGAGACAGCTGGAACAGTACACTATCACTGTCTGTTAAAATCTTGAATCAACAGAGAGTACTGCAGTCTATGTGCGGGGATTCACGATTTACCTGGACTTGTGAAGATGCACCAGACAGATCTGGATATGTGGCATCCCGCTGTTCTCAATGGTTATTGGCCTTGAGGCCTGAGCCAATCAGAACGCAGTCTTAGATTTTCTCATTTCTAAAAATAGATGTTTAGAGCGCTACAAAAGCGAACAGCATTCATGCAGACAACCGCTATTTGCTATCGATTTGAAATATAGTATTTATAAAGATACCAACAAAGATTTAATACCAATAAGAGTAAGTATGCGGCCCGTAAACCACCATTTCAAACAAGCACACAATCGCCACGTTTGATGTCAGACGTCTGAATGCTTCAACGCTTCAGGTCCAATCTTCATTCTCTGTTTTTGGGACCTGGATCGTTGGAGCGTTCAGATGCTCGTCAACGTTCAGCGTCAAAAACGCTTCAACGCAAGTGTGGGTGTCAAACGCTTCAACGCATCGACGTGGGAAGTTTCCTTGGGGGTTATGATTAGGCATCTTCATTTTATCGAGCCAATTTCTACGTTCCCACTTCGAACCTGCCTTGATTCATCTGACCCCTTCAGTGTTCAAAATCCGAGGTGTAAATTTCACCTACTAACGACAGAAGAATCAATCAGAGCGTACATCGATTGCGAATGAAGTCACGTTGAGTGACATCATCCTCTATTAGCGGCGTCTTTCCTCCTAATAAGGTGCCCACTAATTAGGTCAGCCAATCAATAACGCTCTTGTGCGACCCATTTCGAATTTCAAATGTTTTCGAGGTCAGTGACGTCTCGTGTCTATTTATAAGTTATTTGAACATTGAAG
The DNA here is from genome assembly GCA_036873755.1 of Hanleya hanleyi. Taxonomy (NCBI): domain Eukaryota; kingdom Metazoa; phylum Mollusca; class Polyplacophora; order Lepidopleurida; family Hanleyidae; genus Hanleya; species Hanleya hanleyi. The sequence goes on from JAVTVY010034575.1 coordinate 74,279, forward strand.
GGGTCCAGATATATCAAGGGAAGTTCGAAGTGGGAACGTAGAAATTGGCTAGATAAAATGAAGATGTGATTAGGGTACCCACGTATTTATTATACTACCCTACTTTAATGAAACTCCCATGTGTATCAACCCCGTTGTTCTCCATATAATGCTTCACACCTGCTGCACGATTGCCTACTCGCTTATGCGCAGTTGGCCCATTATATTCTAGCTCGAATGCCTGGCTCCAGGGATCTATAGTGTAGGGAAACTCCCACATCTTGCCCCCTACTGTTTTTCCATATTATGCTCCACACCTGCCTAAACAACCCGATTTGCGCTTTCCATACTACTCCGCGAACCGAAAGTGACATCATAAGTCTTGCGCGTGCGCAGTTAACATTGTTAAAATCAAAAAACGAAAAACGGACAAGTCGAGGCAATTTTCATTATTTGATTTTCATTTTTGGGACAAGTGAAACGAAAAACGAAAATTGAAAATTGACGGTCAATTTTCAATTTTTGATTTTGAGAAACCAAAAACAAAAAACGAAAATTGAAAATTGACGGTCAAATTTCAATTTTTGATTTTGAGAACACAAAAACAAAAAATGAAAATTGAAAATTGACGGTCAATTTTCAATTTTTGATTTTGAGAACACAAAAACAAAAAATGAAAATTGAAAAAATTGACCGTCAATTTTCAATTTTTGATTTTGAGAACACAAAAACAAAAAAACGAAAATTGAATTGTGCAAGGTTACACGGACCAGAACGTCCTTAGTTTTGTCGGTCTGATCACATCACACGTCAGGTGAAGAAATGCCAAACTCTCGATATCGGTCAAAGTCGACCTACTCGCGAGCAGGACAACTTTTTCCAATCTGACCTCCGCAATTTTGTATCTGAATGTGCGCATGTGTGCTGTCCATGTTGACCTTCTTTTAACAAATGGAAGAAGCCCACCATACATGTATATGGTCGTTATGAGAAATTACACGTCACGTATATATACACTTTTAAGTAGATTGCAATGGGATGGCATCATAACGATAAAAGCGTGATTATACAGAATAATATATTAAGTATATGTATGCTATCTGCTGGCACGTTTTGATGATTGCTACACGTATAGGAAGCGTTTATATTTCAACGATAAATGTAGCTTTACAGAAAACAAAATAAAAAGAAGGAAATGACGTATATTTGCGGTGGTTTCAGCATAGACTGGTGTATGTACAAATAAATTTCTAAAATGGACGAACCTGCATGATTCACATCAATGCGATTTTGACAAGAAGAAACATAATCTTGGAACATATTCTCTTCATTGTTGTAGAATAGCCTTCAAATTCTGGACTCAAATAACTAAGTGGTTAGAACAAAATTGTCGAAACGACCAAGAAAAATTTGGGCTCCTGCGGCCATATAAAGTATGATATAGACGTGACCGACTAAGTATTTTTATCTGGTCGCTATCCCACTTCACAATTTCTGGTCGGAGCGACAATATATTGGTTGGTCGGAGTTCAACCAGACAATACTTGGTCGATCCCCTGACTGACTACCATACTTGGTCGTTTTCGACCAAGAATTTCCGACCAACTTTTTCTTGGCCGGATACCCTTAGACCACAGTTTACATGGTCGGATGGGGCATATATTTCTTGATCGCGAACAACGTTTTGTTCGTCAGATACCTTCGAACACAGTTTACATGGTCGGAGCGACCATATATTTTTAACAGTGTACCATGAATATTATTTTGAAGCTGGAAATATAAATTGGAAAGACATGGTAATAAACGTCGTCTTTTGCTTTTTCAAAATAGTGGTGGTGTTTCGATTCAAAATATTTGCCACACGCTAATGACGGATTTGCACCGAGATGACTCGCACTCGGCTCCCCTGACTGCTTAAGAACGAGCAACTATATGAGTCGACAATGCCAGCAGAGCCCTATCTGGCTCACAATGATGCACAAGTGGCTCACACAGATGGATAAATGGCGCTCCCTCGAGCTTGGAAATTGAATCACCAGTGGCTCACCTCGAAAATACATGGATCAAATAATGTTGCAAACAAGGTTAACATTGTATCTTTATTTCGTGATCAACCCAAACATCTTTATTACTGGATCATCGATCCAATAATGATAGATCAGTGATCCAACGATGATATAACACTGCATGACGACTCAGAGAGTCAGCAAGTGGTCCACCCAACCTCCCCACAGCGCAGGCTCCGTTTCACAGGCTCACTCCACGTATGTTCCTGCCGCCATTAGCGGAAGTTGACCTTTACTACGTTGCTATCCACGTACGCATGGTTCAGTTTGAATCCGGCCGAACAACTCCTTCAGTTTTGCACATGAGCGACTTACTTTTCATATGCTCTGTCCAGATAAACAGGGAAAATAATCTCCAGATAATTCTTTTTAACGCCAGGTCAACAGAAGTATGTATTATGCAGACTTGAAAAGTAATCGAAATGTTCGGCAAACATATATTTTACTATATATGATGTCACTTCCGGCGGTGTGCGTGCGTCCAGGAATCCTGTCCAATTATCTGACTTGTGGCTGGGGTTTTGTTAGACCTCCAGCCAGGTGGTTGACGCCCACCCCTGGATCAAAAGATCGGTGAAGTTTTACGATACAGTCAAGTGTTATGTGTGCATTTATGTGGACGCACACATCCACTTCACATGAAAGAATGTTCTTGAGAAGTTAATAATTATATAAATTTATAGTGATTATCAGCTCAGTTGAAAAGCGGTTCAGAACTTCAGATAACATCTTCCTAAAATTCTGCTTTGAAGTGTATTTTGAATGTCTAAATTTATTTACATAGAAAACCAAATTTTATCCTGTGATGTTAATCAATTGTATCATGGATCAATCATGGTTATTTGGCGAAGAAATGAAGTGGATTCGCTTTATCATCATTACGAATTATCTCGGTCTGTGTTTATCGGTGCTGTGCTTCGTATTAGCTGAACAGGGGGAGGGGCATTTCTAAGGGGAGGAGTTACCCGATTGAAGGCCTGGTACACGGGTTATTTTGGAACATGTACCTGCATTCAGGTGTATTACTAACAGTTGTAATTATTAGCCTATGCGAAAGTACAATATTAGCCCTACCTTGCTTGGGGGAGGACGGAAGAGGGGGGACTTTTTCGCCCTCTGTTGGTTTTATGCTCCTATCTCCGGAACGACAAATACCTGAGAGCTAAAACTCTTGACTTTGTAATTTATCATATTGGGCCATTTCGAACCTATTTGCATGACCTCCTGAGCAAAGGATCAGGGGTAAATTCAAACTGGCGATGATGTGGAGTATCAGAAAAATGATGTTGTCGTCATTTTTCTTTCAAAATTCCTGCTTTTCTGTGAGAAAAAGTGGCCAAAAGCTATTTTATTTCGCATCAGATTATTATTTGCAAATTTATCATTCAGTTTTTGCGAAGAAAATACATAAAAGAAAAATTCGAAAAAACTGACAAAAAAATCTTGAACAAAAGTCTTTTTTTTTAAATGACGTCACTGGGACGTCATAATGGCGACCATGCTGGATTTCTTTACATTTTCTAGTAGAACTTGACCCAAAGATATATTGTCACAAAATAGCGGGTAACTCACAGTTAGCTGTAGGCTCCATTAGTCTTCGCGTTGACAATCGACAAAACAGTCAGTCTCATTGGACGGAATATTATACAGGCTAAATGGAAGTGCTTGTTTTCTAGCCAATCAAATACTCTGTTATAGATAGATAGTTATAGATATATGAAATCTTTGTTGCGAAGCGAGCAGACATATTCTTTGTACATAAAACATAGCCCCCTAATTCACGTGTAGTGTGAACAAAAGAGTAAAAATAAAAGATACGACTGAGTATACCGTCCAAATGTAGCTTTTCGCTTTATTTATCTATATATACAATTGTTTATAATTCGTTGTTAATATATTTCAACTAGCCGATTCACGATTCGACAGCATCAATGAGGTCACACGCGGGGCTGATCACTGCGCAATAATTATGCTAATAGGGTGCTTTCCATTGATCAACTTGCATCACTTGACGATACAGCAAAAAGTGTGAACGGTGGGGCAAATGGAGTACAATGATATTCGATATTGGATATGAATTTATACTGATAGCTTAACTTTATCAACAATTATAATCGGCTCGCTTCCAATTATAGTCCTGTTTTACATGTACGAAATTTTTAAAAAGTAGTAATTGAAATAGAAATAGAAATAGAACGCGGATATTCTTAGGAACTGACGTGCGCATGCTCCTGTCTGCTCCTTCCCTGCCCGAAGGACGACGTCAACGCTAGAACATTTAAATTCGACTTTGTTAAAGCTTGGAAAATGACACTTCATGTGAAGGTTTCAAGTTCATATAGCATGTTATAGACAGGGTTCCACCAGCCAGCCAAGAACATGTTATACATTTACATGTACTAAACTGTTTCCATCATCAATATATGGAACAGCGAGCCAGTTAGCACAGATACTATATACAGTAGTAACTTTGTCGATAAACACCTGTTCAGTCATTTTCCTTAGACGAACTAGGACATAATAATTACTATTTTATTGATGCTATGGTACAGTGGATCCATAGGAAAATCAATAATTCTGTTTCTATGGCATCTTCTCCCCGAAGTATTATCTCATTATATTAGCACAACAGTTGGCATAACTCTTTCTAAGTAAAAGTAATCTGGTACCAGCTGCATCTAAGATACGCTTTAGAAATCATTCTTTGATAGAAATGTACTTTACAGTGATTTGTGTGTGTGTGACAATATGAACATCGTGGTACCTTGACGTCATTGCAGAATGGGTACCGCTCTTTTATCTTCAGCAAGATTCGGGCGCTTCCCTTTTTTATTTTATTCTTACTTAATTCTATCTGGCATGGGATATTTCAGACCAGTCCATTCCTAGGAGACCATTACGCCCCACCCCCTTTCTCCTAAATTTGTTACACCCCTTGAGCTATGGGGGCTGAAACTTACCATAATATACCGTTGGATAAAACAATACCGAAAAATTATTTTTTTAAAATAAACCCATTATAGCCGCTGTGATAACTTCACAGTGACCTCATTTTCGAAAAAGGCATTTTGGTCGATTTTTCGGTCTCATTTTTCAATTTTGTTATTTATATGATTTCTTCGCAAAAACTGCATAATAAATTAGTAAATAATAATCCGATGTGAAATAATATAATTTTACTCACTTTCCCATCAGAAAAGCGGGAATTTTGAAAAAAATGGCGAAAACTTCATACTCGGGGGAGAGGGTATGCAAATAGACTCAAAGTGACCCCAATAAACTAAACTACAAAGTCACGGAGTGTCAGCTCTCAATGTTTTGTCGCTTCGCAGATAGGGTAGAAAGCATAGCCGAATTCGGAAAGCGTGTTATCTCCCTTGTTCCACCACGTGCGTATTGGCGCAGAGAACTTCCGGTAGGTACCAAAGGCCCTCACAATTAGTTTTAGTATTTAAATAGTCTATTTTTCAAGAAAACTATCTTTATAATGTACAAGTATACAAGATATATTGGTTCATGCAGAAAATATAAACAAACTGGTTTTTTCAAACCAATACTCCTGAATAGTTGATCAATATATTATTCCAAATAATTGCCGGTGCCTTTGGTAAAGGTGAAACCGAGGCGACTGCTTCCCGGAAGCAACTTTTCATACCTTTAACCTTAAAGAGCGGCAGTTATTCAGGGGGAGATCAGACACTTTCCGGAAAAGGCTATAGGGGGGGTCATAATGGCCCCACAGGCCTGGAGGGTTAAAATGATTATGGTGTCATGTTCATATAGTCTCTCGGTTTATAACGACAACTGCCTGCTGAATGGTCCATCTGAGTTAAAATTTGTACACGTGAGCATGCCGTTGAAAATTGTGGATTTTTCACACGACAACCCCGCGAATTCGATCAAACTGCTTCGACATGCCATCCTTTTAAATACACAGTGTCGCCAAGATTGGGACCATGCCACTAAAAGATCTTACTAACTTTTTTTTTCGTGCATAGAATACATACAGAATTGTTCAAGAGAAAAAGAAAGTCATGTTCGCGTTTGGACTGCCAAATGAATCTGAAAACTTGATATCATAACCGAATGCTTCAAAGTCTGTGTGAAATAACCGTCTAAATTTGGTGATATCTTCCTTAGAAATACTCCTGTAAGCCTCAGCTAAAGCATCCTTTCTGTTTGCGCGGCTTTTTTCTCGATCTGAATCCTGATAAGCTTGCATAACCGAGGCTTTGAAATCCGCTTTAGAAAAACTTGAATTCATTTTAAAATGGTCAGGTAGAAGTATAGTCTTCTCCAAGAGTCCTCGGATTTGGAGTGTCTTCCAAATGCCTTCGGCGGCTTTTGTGAATGGAATGCATTTTTCTATTTTACTTTTGGTCTGGAAAAAGTGATCAATAAAATCAGTAATGGCGTCCGCGTCAGTCTCCTGTTCAACAATATCCAGATTTATATACGACCCCAGTCCTCTACTCCGGAGAATGTATCCGGTGTCCGCGGAAAAACTCTCCATTTTCCCTATGATATCATAGTCGATCTCGCACGGTCGACAGTGGTCGTACATTTGCACAAAATGTCCTTCGCGTACGTGTGAATTTCCTGTTTCCAGGAAATGTATGACATATTTAACAAATTCGGCAAACGTTATTTCGGTCCCACATTCCCAATTTCTTTTTTCCCTCCGAGTTAGCGTAGCAATGTGTTTCCGTATCCAGAAATATTGTTCATCCGGGCTGAAAAGTTTGTCGACATAACCGGAAAAAAGTCTAGAATACGGTTCTCTCACGAAAATAAACTTCGTGTAGGAGGATAAAATACTATAAATTTCAGCAAATGAAAGTAGCTCAAACGATTCTGGAGCTAGAAGATGTGCCAATCTCCCGGGAATGGCGAATGGATTGCGATGGTCTTCTCCGCTCTGGCCCAGAGAGAGTAGAACCCTCTTCCAGAAGGAACAGCCAACCTTTTCAATTCCACAGTAAACCAGCTTATGTTTCCTGTCGATCATGAAATGTCTTCTCAGAACCAGTTCGTCGTTTTGTAATTTATAAAAGCTCGAGTTCATGGTGTTGCAGGTATCTCGCAGTTTTTGTCGTCTGCTCTCGTAATAATACGGATCAGGGGCGGGTTGGTCTTCACGAACAGGTCGCTGTGCAGTTTTCACATCGATGGCCTGAAAGAATGTGGCGTAAATAGCATTGAATAGATCTGTATACGCAATGATCAAAAGAGCATTCAGCAATTAAGGTGTCTGAAGTGTGGAAATGATTGCCAGATTCAACTCAGGGCTGAGTTTATAATTATAGACGACGTCGGTTTTCGTGCAATGCAACAATATCATTAGAAAGCTTTGCAAATGAATTTGAATCTTTTGAATCGGTAAACATTTGAACGGGATTATTCACCTCTATAAAGGAAACATACGGAAACATGTCCCGACGACAGCGTTGTTGTAAATTTTCCCTCTGTTCAAACATTTTAACTATTATCAAAACTTCAAAAGTGTCTATAAGCCTGCAGAAATATACAATAAATATTACACTGAGATATAGAGATATAGCTGTCTTGCAATAATTATTGTGACCTATCCCAATATCCATATTATCCAATGGAAGACAGGCTTGTACTATATACCAGCAGAAAAAAAAACCGGAAAGGCCAGTTTTAACTGGCCCAAAATTGACGGATATGAAGTGGCAATCGTGAAATTCCATTGGACAGACGGTGCAGAACATGGTTATCTTTTTGATGATAATCTATTTCTAATATTGATATATTATTAAACAGAGTTTACCTCAAACGGTTCCTGGTGGAAATCTGTATCGTGATCATTGGTCGGTACTGAAACAAGAGCACATTTAAATCAGTGATCTATGCAATTGTCTTGTGATGACCATTTATCCTTCCTTGTTCAAACTAGAATTTAGACATAACGAATTTTACAATTAATTAATTGAAGTTAATTCTTAATTTTCCAGGTTCATGCAGCCCTACGATTACCCCAACTTGTATGCGTTATCTCTATATAGTCGGTCTCGACTCACGAGAGAGAAAAGTTTACATTAGCTGGACATGCATATTCCATCTGAAAATAACGAATTAGGTTGATTAAAAATCCCTAAATTTCTATTTACGGCAATCAGTGGCGTATGTGCGGTAGGTACACTCAAGAGCATTGAATAGTTGAATGACAACAGCAACAACGATTCATATGATAACCCATTCCCTGTTCCTTATTATCCAATATTCAACACGGGTTGTATTCGGACATCTGTGTGTGATTCCGCTTCCAAAGCAAGATTGCACATTACTACGTAACCAATCACCGTCTTAGATTTTCACTTCCTTTGTGTCATTGCACACTTTTCTGACCAAGCTAACCAATCAAATTCCAGAATTAGTACTTCCCGGTTTTTCCAGATCTTATATTTTGCGAGTCTCAGTTGACTCCGACTTTTGTCGAGTAAGCAAGAATCCATTTTCTTCATCTTATGACCAATGCCGATGTGAAAGGGAAGAATATGGCAGGAAGCAATGCCCCTGTTTCTCTTTAGTACGGTGGCACATAGGGAATATCGAATTTATTAATCCTACCAGGCCACGAGGGAGGGAGGGGAGGGGGGCGCGCATAATACCACCCCCCACCCCATACCAGACTTTCTTCCGTATCTCCGGAACGACAGAAAACACTCTGACACTCTGTGACTTTTTAGTTTATCATATTGGGGTAATTTTTAGCCTATAACCTTCTGAGCAGAGGATCATGGGTAAATTCAAATTAGCGGCCATGTGAGGTTCCTGAAAAATGATGTTTTCGTCAATTCCTGCTTCTCTGCGAGGAAAAGTGGACAGAAACTATTTTATTTGACATCATCCACTTTTTGCGAAGATGGAACATTCTGACAAAAAAATCGACCAAAAATGATAATGACGTCACTGTGACGTCATCAAACCGACTATCTTGGATTGTTTTACATTTTCTGGTACAGCCTGACCAAGGGTCTAGTGTGGTAAGTTCTACCTCCTAGCTCAAGGGGTAACAAATAATTTGGAAGGGGGGAGCGGGGGGGGGGGGATTTGAAATGATTTCTCTGCAGGCCAGGACAGGTCCCAAAAAGCCCATGCAGGCCAGATAGGGTTATAATCGTATTTTTTTCTTACAGTTTTGTATTATTTTTTCTGATTTTCTTAGGAGTTTTCTTCATTTGTCACCCATGTTCTACAAACAGATTTTGGTTTATCACATAATTTCTTCAGATATCTGTCATTCATAGCAACATCGTTATAAATGTCTGTATGTCTAACTATCTTTCACCGAAAACCAAACAAAACTCTTGGAAACGTTTACACCGATGAGTAACCTTCACATCGCGGATTGAACCTGAGTGAACCTTTACACCGCTGAGTGAACTTTTACACCGCTGAGGGAACCTTTACACCGCGGAGTGAACCTTTACAGCGCGGAGTGAACCTTTACACCGCTGAGTGAACCTTTACACCACGGAGGGAACCTTTACACCGCTGAGTGAACCTTTACACCGCTGAATAAACCTTTACACCGCGGAGTGAACCTTTACACCGCGGAGTGAACCTTTACACCGGTGAATGAACCTTTACACCGCTGAGTGAACCTTTACACCGCGGAGTGAACCTTTAAACCGCTGAGTGAACATTTACAGCGCGGAGTGAACCTTTACACCGCTGAGTGAACCTTTACACCGCTGAGTGAACTTTTACACCGCAGTGAACCTTATAACCGCGGAGTGAACCGTATAACCGCTGAGTAAACATTTACACCGCTGAGTGAACCTTTACACCGCTGAGTGAACCTTTACACCGCTGAATGAACCTTTACACCGTTGAGTGAACCTTTACACCGTGGAGTGGATCTTTACACAGCGAAGTGAACCTTTACACCGCTGAGTGAACCTTTACACCGCTGAGTGAACATTTACATCGCTGAATGAACCTTTACACCGCTGAGTGAACCTTTACACCGTGGAGTGAATCTTTACACCGTTGAGTGAACCTTTACACCGCGGAGTGAACCTTTACACCGCGGAGTGAATGTTTTACACCGCGGTGTGAACCACTGCGGTTTAAAGGTTCAATACGCGGTGCGAACGTTTCCAAGAGGGTTTTTTTTCGGTGCAAAAAATGATAATGATATTTATGACGACATTAGTAGGAATAACAGAAATCTAAAGAAATTATGTGTTAAACACGAAGAAATAGTCGGAAAAATTAGTAAAACCCCCCAAAACTCAATGTCCTCTATGGGCTACCTTACTTGGGGAAAATATGCCCCACCTGAGTTGCAATCAAGAAAAAATATCTTAGTTAGGGTATTAAATAGAAGCCGGATATTTGTTCGTATCGGACGTTTTTTTTTTCCTTTTACACCGGTATAGTTCCTTCAGACCGAGTTGAATCACTCATAACCGAGAGATGATCTAATACACTTTCAATAATAATTGCTTAAGAAATAGTGATTATCCGCTAAATGCCTTTTTTGGCAGTTTATCACTATTTTCTTGACCATTCCAAATGTTGCAAACCATGTCGGCGTCATAGCCGTTCAGAAGCTGTTAATTATTGAGTGTAAGAATTTGAATACTTACTTACCTAGAACCGGAAAGACCGCCCAGGAGAACGCTGTGAGAACCAGGACTAGGGCAGGGAAAATACACATTATAACATAATGGCGACAATAGCTACTTATCATCAGTACCTTCATGGTGTGTAGGATCACAGTCAGAAAGTAATCGTCTTACGGTTTGCCTACAGCGATTTTTAACACAACTATAATAGTTTACCATTTGACCGTAAAACCAACCAGCACAAACGGTCGGAGAATGGCCTTCCAAGCCTTAGTTGATTAAACAGTCCACACGAAAAAAAAACTAAATTGTTTAGACGTATTTTTTTCTATCGAAGACACTCCTGCCTTCTTCGATCCAGCCATTAAGTGATATCGGTTTCGAATTTAAGGGCTACATTGTTTGTCATCGGCAGACAAGAACGTGACAAAGTCACATATGCTCTGCCTCATTGTATCCATATTTTAATATACCGCGTATCATTAAAATTTACTATACTAAGAGGCAATATCGTCAAGACGGGTCAAGACTTTGTTATCTACATTACACAGCCAGAAAAAGGTGATGACCCATCTCCCTTTAATGATGATCAGACCTGGTCATCATCTTTAAAAGGTGATGAGTTAGAACCATCACCTTCAAATGGGGTCGGCCATCACCTTTCAAGGGTGATGATTTTGCTTCAGCACCCTTGAAAGATGATGACCTAAATTTACATTCATTGCTCATCACCCTTCAGAGGTGATGACCATCATTTTTAAAGGTGATTATAAAAAGGGTGATGGTTCTAACACATCACCTTTTCGGGGTGATAATTATCACCTACTCTCTAAAAAAAACTTGAGTTAACTGTTCCACTCAAGTTTGAGTGAAATGTACCTGTTTACTCAAACTTGAGTTACTTTTCACTCAACTTGAGTGGGAAAAATTTCCACTCTTATGCTTGAGTGAATGTCAGTCAAGTTGAGTGAAAAGTAACTCAAGTTGAGTGAAAATCTCACTCAAGTATTGAGTGGGATGAGTTTCCACTCTTATTTGAGTCAAATTTCACTCAATTTTTTTCAGAGAGTATTTTATGAGAGTGTACAAACGCGTCATTCAGATTGGATATGCTTCAAAGTCTAACGACTAATTTGGACATAAAGATGGAAATGGCTATTGTATATACAAACGTATTCGCAAGCAGTCCAAACTCTGCTTTCTGTATAATTGCAAAATCATTTTGTATTGTAATACACACTTCCCTTATGTACAACATAATTTGGCCATTTTATGTTCTACACAAAGCCACCATATATGTACTACATAATTCGGTCATTTTCGTTCAACATAATTCGGTCATTTTTGTAATACATAATTCTGTCATTTATGTACTACACAATTCGGCCAATCGAAACAGCTCATGTATCACATAAATCATTTCCGTTCCCAAAATGTTACTTCCGCTATCAGATGCTTCCTGTGCAAATAACCCAACCAATGAAAGAAACCGTTGCATAATTAGGCTACAAATTCAAGCTATGAAAATCAAAATCTTCGTGAAAATCTGAAAACAATGACTATAAATCTTGAATATCGTGTACTTTTGACGAGAATATTATGTTATGTGCCGGCGTTTCTAGATAATATAGGTCCAGTAGTTGCCTAATTAGTCGCCTTGACGTCTAACGTTCTGAAAAATTCCTAATGACAAGTTAACCCACAAAATCTGAAATCCGCCGTACTAGAGGTTTATAGAATTAACGAAATTTTGAAATGAACTTTTATGAATTGGCGAATCTGCCATATTATGACTTAATTGATGTTCTAGATAACTGAAATATTAAAACTCGGGAAACTGCCAACTTTGATTCACAAAACTGGTGAATGAGTTTAAAAATCCAGAGGTGTGAAGTTTTGCCTTGTGACATGTCTGAATGCATCTGTACATTCTGCGAAGATATTATAGATTGGTTATTTCACCGAACTGTTGGCAGTAATTGTTTCCCCCCACCTGTTTACAGTAATTTGTTCAAGCTTATCTGGGGCAGAACGTTCTTCTTTTTGTCGGTCTGATCACATCACACGTCAGGTGAAGAAATGCCAAACTGTCGATATTGGTCAAAGTCGACCTACTCGCGAGCAGGACAACTTTTTTCCGATCTGACCTTAGCAATTGTGTATCTGAATGTGACGCTATAGGAAGCGTTTGTTTTTCAACGATATATATAGTTTATCAGAAAAGAAAAAAATGAAATGACGCATATTTGCGATGGTTTCAATATAGGCTGGTGTACAAATAAATTTCTAAAATGGACGAACCTGCAGGATTCAGACCAATGCGATTTTGACAAGAAGAAACATAATCTTGGAACAGATTCTCTTTATTGTTGTAGAATAACCTTCAAATTCTGCACTCAAATAACTAAATGGCTGGCATTGTATAATCAGGCTACACTGTTAGAACAAAATTGTCGAAACGACCAAGAAAAATTTGGTCTCCTGCGGCCATATAAAGTATGATATAGACGTGACCGACTAAAGCTACGTACACATGTATACGATTATCCGATAACGACAATGCGGCAACGACAATACGGCAACGGGGTGAAAATCGATCGTGGGAAAATGAATTGGTCCGAACACATGAATGCGTATAATGATTACGACAGTGCGATAAGACTATCCGGCAATGCGATACGATTATCCGTCTATTATTGGAATCGGTTCTGGAGCGATTTTTTGCCGTTGTCGGACATAAGTCGTGCGGATTTATGAAGTCACAGCAGCAACACACGCGCTTTTTATGGCTTGTAAAGTCGTCGTCGTCCATTGCGATAAGAAATGATCTCATGTCGCATCCGCCTTTATACTTACAGCCGTAGTCATGTGTACACCAAAAACGCATTACCGTTGTCGTTGCCGTTGTCGTATTGTCGTTGCAGCATTGTCGTTATCGGATATTCGTATACATGTGCGCGTAGCTTTAGTATTTTTATCTGGTCGCTATCCCATTACACGATTTCTGGTCGGATCGACAATATATTGATTGGTCGAAGTTCAACCAGACAATACTTGGTCGATAACCTGACTGCACCTACAGACTGTACCATGCTTGGTCGTTTTCCGACCAAGAATTTCCGACCAACTTTTTCTTGGCCAGATACCCTTAGACCACAGTTTACATGGTCGGATGGAGCATATATTTCTTGGTCGCGACCAACGTTTTGCTCGTCGGATACCTTCGACCACAGTTAACATGGTCGGTGCGACCATATATTTTTAACAGTGTACCATGAATATTATTTTGAAGCTGGAAATATAAATGGGAAAGACAAGGTAATAAACGTCGTATTTTTTATTAGCTAAGAGCTATATTTATATTCCTGTAATGGAAAACGGAAACAAGAGGCTTTCAAAAATATGCTGAACTACTATTATCAAACAGAGAAATGGCTTTTTACTGCAGTAGTGACCGTGAAGTTTTGAATATAGATGGAGGAAACACTGAAGGGTACTTGTCCTAAATATTTGCGACACGCTAATGATTGATTTGTACCGAGATGACTCGCCCTCGACTCACCTGACTGCTTAAGAATGAGCAACTATGAATCGACAATGCCAGCAGAGCCCTTTATGGTTCACAAGTGATGCACAGTGGATCACACAGATGGACAAATTACGCTCTCTCGAGTTTGGAAATTGAATCACCAGTGTCTCACCTCGAAAATACATGTATCAAATAATGTTGCAGACAAGGATAACACTGTATCTTTATTTCTGGATCATCAAACCAAAAATCTTAATTATTGGATCATCGATCCAATAATGATGGATCAGTGATCCAACGATGATAGAACACTGCATGCATGGCGACCCAGAGGGTCAGTGAGTGGGTCCACCACTGGATCAAAAGATCGGTGAAGTTTGACGATACAGTCAAGTGTTATGTGTGCATTTATGTGGACGTACACTTCCACTTCACATGAAAGAATGATATTCTTGAGAAGTTAATAAGTATATAAATTTATTGTGATTATCAGTTCAGTTGAAAAGAGGTTCAGCACTTCAGATAACATCTTCCTAAAATTCTGCTTTGAAGTGTATTTTGAATGTCTAAATTTATTTACATCGAAAATCAAATTTTATCCTGTGATGTTACTCAATTGTTACTGTTGACCAATCATGGTTATTTGGCGAGGATATGAAATGGCATCGGTCTATCATCACAATGTAGGACTATTCCCTCGGTGACGGTCTATGGTTCTAGATCCTGTGTTTCATAGCAGCGGAAGGTGTCCAGGTGACTTTCTAGCTGTTGTAATTATTAGACTATGAGAAAGTGCAATATTAATACCATATTGACTGGAGGAGAATATAATTGCACTGTTCAACCGTCCACATTAGAACTACATAAAACTAGCATTTTGGTGGACTCATCCTCGGCCAACTACTTAAATCATGTTGTTATATATATACAACTTGTTCGTATCATGAAAAGAAGGAAGTCCTATTTTGGCTGTTGAATGAGTCTGAAAGGTTGATATCATAGCCAAACGCTTCGAAGTCTGTACGGAATAACTGTCTGAACTTTCTAATATCTTCAATAGAAACACTCCTGTAAGCTTCAGCTAAAGCATTCTTTCTGTTTGTACGACTTTTTGTCCGATCTGAATCACGATAAGCCTGCATCACCGCAACTTTGAAATCGGCTTTAGAAAAGTTCGCACTCACTTCAAACTCGACGGGTAGGGGTATAGTTTTCTCCAAAAATCCTCTGATTTGAAGTTTCTTCCAAGTGTCTTTGGTAGCTTTTGTGAATGGTATACATTTCTCGATGGACTCTCTCCACCGGAAAAAGTGATCGATGACGTCCGTAATGGCATCGGCGTCTGTCTCGCTTTCACTGATATCCGGGTTTATAATAGATCCAAGTCCCCTACTACGGAGAATGTATCCGGTGTCAGCCGAAAAACTTTCCATCTTCCCTATGATGTCATAGTCGATCTGGCATGGTCGACAGTGATCAAACATTTGAACAAAGTGCCCTTCACGGGATTCTCCTGTTTCAATGGAATGTATGACATATTTAACAAATTCGGCAAAAGTTATTTCAGTGCCACATTCCCAGTCTCTGTTACCAGGGCGAGTTAGCTTAGCAATGTGCTTTCTCAACCAGAAGTATTGCTCGTCTGGGGTGAATATTTTGTCGATATAACCCGAGAAGAGCCTGGAATATGGTTCTCTGACAAAGAGAAACTTTGTGTAAGAAGACAAAATTTTGAAAATTTCCGGAAAGGATAGTCGTCGAAATGACTCCAGAGCTTTGGCATGCGCAACGCGCGCGGGAATGTGAAACGGATTCCGTTGATCTTTTCCGCTCTCAAGCAGGACCAGCAGAATCCTCTTCCAGAAGGAACAGCCAACCTTTTCAATCCCACAGTAAACCAGCTCGTGTTTTCTGTCAATCATAAAGTGGTTTCGCAGGATAATTTCACTGTTTTTCACTTTGTAAAAGCCCGGGTCCATGTTGTCGCATGCACGATGCATTTGTTCTCGCCTGCTGGCGTAAACATCGTTGTCGGATGCGGCTTCCGGAAGTGCTCGTTGTTCAGAATTTCTATTGATGACCTGAAATGGAGTGACTGTAAATTACAAGATATATATATATTTACATATCCTCGTAGACTGAATCGCGATTTACAATATATAGTTTTGCTTGATTTCACTGATCTCTAAAATAATTAGGTTGAAAATTCAATCTATCAGATTGAAATTAGTGACCAATCTATTGGATTGAATAGTCCATATATTAGATTGAAATTCTCAATCCAGTAGATTGAATTTCCTGCCTACAACAAATTCATTTTACCGTTTTCACTCTATTAGGTTGAATATTTTCAATCCAATAAAAGATTGGTCACTAATTTCAATCTGATAGATTGAATTTAAATCTAATTATTTTAGAGAGTATACACCTAGTATACAATTACTTTGCTGATCAATTAGTGTTCAGATGAACAGTTCAGTCTCCCCACGCCCACCCCAACACACTCAATAAGCAACTTTTATATACGGAATTACTGATGAGATTTTGTGAATTTTATACATAAATCCGTGTCAGAATACAACATAATTGAATCCGTGCGTCGTTCAATTCTTAGGGATGATCCAACGAGATATGCTGGCCCATACATATAATTCGCATCAAGTTTTCAAGTTTTTGGTTGGAAAGTTAACCTATCTATTCTTCACATTTCGCACACAGATAATTTATAAATTTGTCCACCATAAGTTTTCCACTATCTTAATTTTACACTTCAGCCATTCAAAATGAAGGAGATTCAGGAAGTGTCTACAATTCCAGTCTATATCTCAAACTGGACATATTCTCTCGAATATATTCAAAATTGGAATGTTTAAATATTCAAAAGGCATCAAGTGTAAATTCCACCCCGATTCAGAGCCATTACAAGTAGTAAGTAGTAAATGTTTACCTCGATCCTTTGTGGATGGACAGCTTCTTTATTGTCGTACAATGGTACTGAAATGTAAGATCAAAATAAGAGAGTGACGGTCATAACTTTTCAATGGTGACTTAGCAGTTCTTTCAGGTCTACCGATTCAGTTAATCCACCCCGGTAGTTTAGTTGGTTTGAACAATATATTTAAATCTCAAAATGAATTCGGGATATGGACGCCGTGAACTGTTATAGTTACAATCGGGTACTCCAAATGCCTTTCTCAGATAATAGTTACCGCTGCATACTCTCATTGCTTAACTCACAATAGTTTAGTTACCACTGTATACTCTCATATCTCTCCATAATAACCTATTTACCCCTGTATACTCTCAATGTCTCTCCCACAATATCTCTGTTACCACTGTATACTCTCAGTTTCTCCCCACAATAGTTTAGTTACCACTGTGTACTCTCAATGCATCTCTTACAATTGTTTAGTTACCACTGTATACTCTCAATGCCTCTCCCACAATAGTTTAGTTACCAATGTGTACTCTCGAAGCCTCTCCCACAATAGTTTAATTAGGAGGTAATGACCGCCTTAGTGAATATTATCGTGTAATAATTTTTCGATGTTCAGTTTTAGACTGTTAATGAAAAAATCGAACGGCGTAGCCGCGAGGTTTTTTGATGAGGTCTGAAACTAAACATCGAAAAATTATTACACGATAATATTCACTAAGAAGGTCATTAACTCCATTTTAACATGTACATGCACAATGATAAATATTTCCTCGTTTCATAAACGGAATGGCAAATTTTCTGCAAACTTATCCCGTGTTGATGGGAGAATTTCGTGACTGATTGGCAGGCCATAATTGCGCGTGCTGTTCGTTCAGGAGATGCAGCTGTGTGAACTCCGCCCACTGCGCAATGAATGAACCAATCGACGCTCAGATTTGCAGCACTGCGTCAAAAGAATGAGACGTCGCCAGCTCGGCACGTGAATAAGAGATGACAACAAAACACATGAAGACTATCGAGTGATAATCTCCATATGTTTTGAGGTCTGGACCAATCAGCGTACGGCTATAATGTGAAGCATGCTAGAATTACCCATATGTACTCTTAATGCCTCTCCCACAATAGTTTAGTTACCACTATATACTCTCAATGTCATTTTGGCTATTTATATTACATATGGTCCATTTTCTGCTAATAGGAAATGCATACGAACATTTTAATTTTCTATGAAGATATTGTTGCATGTACTGGAGTTCGTTTGCATACGGTCGCGTCATAATGTAATGATGTTCAAGAGATCTAAGGTCCCTGTGATCATATAAGTAATAAAACGGTCGGTGCGTCTGTTCTTTATATCCCAATGCCCAGTCAAATTGCCGAATGTAAAACCACACATACCTCTATGTCCGTGTGTGGAATTATTGACCTTTGTCTGACTGATCGCTATTACAGTGTGACATCACCCTATGCAGTTCAGCTCCAGCACATGAAACAGTATCATCCCTACTCATGGCTCGTCTATCAAATCCGTGCCATCACGGTTATCTTATAAGCTATAACGATTGCGAGCCGGTTGTTTCGAAAATATCCCGGAGCGTAATCGTGACCTAATGACCTTCTCGAATATGCCCATATTTGAGCGCATGAGGCGCAAGTTAATGTGTTGTATATTTCATCCCCTCTGCTTGTTTTGAATTCAGTTGTTTCCTATCCAGAGTTGTTTTGAATTGAGACCCTCTCCCATGTGGTTTCCCTCCGAAACATCAAAGAGTCTTTCTCCGTATGAACTCGGCCTTCGTGGAGATCCCACGAAGGCATGCATTTGCGTACACTTCGCCATCCATAAGATGGCTTGCGAATCGTGTGTCTCCATTATCGCGGAGCGATATCCGGTGTTTTACCGGATTCTGTTCGGCCTTCATCCGGCGGAGAACAGACTCGAAAACTCTGATAAATTACAGGTTTCATACATACCTCGGAAACGGATATTGCCTGGCTTACAAAATATATAGTATGAATAACTTTCGTATCATCCAAGAGGTGTGGTAGATCTGTAATTTTGAACAAGTAGATCATCACATGACTCGAAAATGGCGGGTTACGTCGGTAGACTTTAGCGGATTGGCTGACGAAGTCACGTGGTATTGATTTCTGGAAATTCCCTCCAGCAGTTGCCGAAAGTAGTCTGAAATGGATACACACGATCCCAGGGTCAGTCTTACCGCGTATAGATGACCGAGATGGTTACAGGTTGGAAGGCATGAGCATCGCACCAAAATGCCGTTCGTTCATTGGCTGTTACTTTAAACTGAAAGTTCCAGTGCAGCCCTAATCTGCCTGCAAGGCCTGGTACGGAGGTACGGATTACACAGACTGCATTATGGAGGATAATGAAATAGCTACAATGTATTATGGGGTTTTCTATGGAGAGAATTATACAGTTATTTCAAGCTTGATATATTAGCAATATCAAGGAGTAATGGCAGTCATTTTGCAGAGTTCGGGTCGTTATATACGCTGCAAGAGAGAGAGAGAGAGAGAGAGAGAGAGAGAATTTATGCGGAGCAAACTATTGATTTCTGACGAGCTCCAAAGTGGAGTAGTAATCAAAATGGACAGACTTCAGTATAGTATTTACTCACCAGATGCAGGAATTATTTGACAGACAAGTACTGTGATCATCACGACAACCACTGGTAAAACTAATATTCGTAAGAACTTTCGACAAGGGCTTCGTGATGTTAGTACCCGCATCGTGACCTCTGTAGAATCTAGAATTAGATTGTTTTGCGGTATGTCCACGGAATATTCCAACTCCAGTATGGCGCTTATATGTAGTATATAAGCTTCATTTGTAAACAGGAAAGCTGGCTGTGGCCTTTCATTTACAGCTTGGATTAAATAGTTGAGACCAGAACTCTGGTAATGCACATGTATTCATGTTGAAATAACAGTTGTCAATTTTCACTCCTCTTCGATCCTGACAAACATACGTTATCTGAAAACCGTTTAATTGCCTGAATTTTTTGTTGACAGTTGCGCTATATATATAGTCAATATTCAAACTCTAACATGATCAAATTTCTATATAATATTGTTTGCAGCAGTATCATTCTGTGTTTCGTGGACCCACACTCTCAGGGAGAATGATTCTTCATCAGAGATGGTGCTATAAATAAGTTCCAAAGAGATTCATGAATAACTCTCTTTAAAAGTTTATTCTGCCTATTATTGGACTAAGTTGAATAAGGTTATTTTAAGAACAGTTCTAGAGCCTCGAATGGTGGCGCCCCCTATCAATGTTTTTACCCTATCTCCGGTATGACAATAATGGAGAATTAACACCCCGTGACTTTGTACTTTATCATATCGTGTTCATTTTGCGCCTCTCTACATAATCCCAGAGCAGATGATCACGGGTAAATTCAAAATGGCGGTCATGTGGGGTACATGTAAAGTGTAGAGTTTTGAGTGGATGATCCTGAAACTTTGCCGGCGTATTAAGCGTGCTTCGAAGATGAGCACCTGCTATTTGTGAGATGATTTTTTTTTTTTTTTTCAAACTTATGCTGCTTTGGACTTTGCCAGTTTCGCTATCAATTACAGTGTACCAGCGGAACTCAAGCATACAAAAGTTTAATCAACTAGTCCTTAATAAAATTAAGCATTCATAATAACATTAATAAATCAGGTCATCAGAGCGGATGTAATTTATAGGTCGAGCTATTAATCTTGATTGTCCTTTCTGGCGAGTAATCAACTCAGTGGTAATGAATATGGGTACTGATCATACAATGAAAAGTGTCATATATTGCATTTGTATTGATGGATTCAATATTTAGTATTTGATTGTCTGATTAAACTACCTGTAAATGCTGATGAGATCATTATTGGTGACACACGTTTGTTGTGGAATGTCGCATACATGTAATTATAGCTTGGCACTTCGTTTTATTATTTTAGTAGGATGACAGTCGCTGCCCCTTTACATTGGAATTTGTCTGTGTTATGGAATTTGTCCTTGTTGGGACAGCCAGGGCTCAAATCAAATACTATTCGAATAAACTGATGTCAACGATATCATTCACCATGAACCTTCTCGTGTTATCATTAGGGCCTATGCATGAGCCGGGTCCCATTATGATACGGCCTGGACATGTCCCAAGAGGGTTAAAATTTGGGAATACAAAAGGAGGTGTTCGGTTTGACCGTATTTTTTTCCTTAATTGTGTTGCGTTTATAAATAGAAAATATGTTCCTCTGGTTTACTTTAAAAGTTATTAGCTGGAGAGAAAAATACTGAATTTTTCATATCCTCAATTTCTGAGAAGAGTTTGTCAAAAAAATATTACGAGTATTAGAAAATAAGCATTTGTTGTTTTTGCAATTTTTGGCAAATCTATTCTTGGAAAATTCCTTCATATATAAATATTAAATACCTTCCAACCAAAATGATCTTACACTTTACCGAAATACGGTAGGTTTGATTCAAATGATACTGAAAAATCATTTTGGTTAGGGTGTCATGTGCTCTGTATAGTATGTCAAAACGGCGCCAATGCTCTGAAAGGGTGTAGTTCACCGCCATTCGGCACACCGATTCCTCAACTTGATAGTGGCAAGCTGTGACCAGATGGGTGCAGTGATCAAACTCGGACTACAGATTAACAGAAAACCAACTGTTTGGTTCGGGTAAATCTCCCAGCCTTGAATTTTTCATTCTTCCTTTCTTCCATTTGCATTTTCGACATTAAAAATCTCCAATAGTGACAATGAAATAAGACAGCAACCCTTGCTTGCGCACGTACTAATCATATTTTATTTTATATCGTGAATTAAATTGCACTAAACACAACTCCACACACAGTCCGAACCATGACTTCGGTATTCGAATATTCTGATGATCCAGCAGAGCAAAAAATTAAGTGGCTTACTATATAATTTCGTCTTAGAGGCATCGGAAAGTACAACTACTGAACGAAAAGTTATAAAATTTAAACTCGTCTGATCGAAGGTCTTTATTAAGGAAATAACCCTCAACAGAGGTGGTGACGCTTGCTTTCCCACGTGATTATGCATGTGCCAATGTTACATCCACCCTTTCACGAACTCTAGCAGACCTGAATTCCATTAGACCTTGGCCTCTTTATCTGACCAGGGATTGAGAATGCCGCAGGCGGCCGTCTGAATTTGCCGGCCGGCTCGGGCGAGACAATAGAAACGGCGAGGAAGGCGACTCTGAGGAAAAATATCCATCTAAAGCGAACTTTCCTTTACCTGTCCTTACTGTTCAGCTACTCACCCATATGATTCCACATCGGCCTCGCATAGCTCTACTGCACACAATGTGGCCAGTCAGAAAATATTTTGGGGTTCTACATTAGCTACGTCTGCTTAGACTTTTACAGTCGGCAATACTAGGCCGATGTCAGGGTTTCTACCCACACAGCATATTCCATCGGTCCACCAGTGGCCCACCATCGGCATGGTGGCCGGTGATGGCCGCCGAAGGACCACGAAAGTTTTGCTCATCGGCCCAGCCGGTGACCCAAGTCACTTCCGGTTCATCGGCAGCCACTTCTGTATCCCGACGGTCGGTTTCTTGCTGTGGTGGCCCAGCTGGCCCAACCACCGTCGAAGGACCACTAAGTTTGCTCCATCCCCAATGATGGCCCGATTACTTCAATTCCCTAAATTGGCTGCCACTGATGACACAATTGTTGGTTTGACAATAAGAAACGCTGTGCTCACACGGCTATTGATCAATCTTGCGATGATGTAAATACTCTAATAATTCAATGATGGAAGTGTTTTTCCCCAGTGAGTTAGTTATTTCCAGCATCTTAAGAATGTTTCGTACGATCAACAGCCGGGTGAACAGTGAGCAACCATTCCCCGAATTCTTCGAAATCCTCAAATATTTCAATCACATCCAATTTTTAGACAAAATAAATCATTAAATTAAATTTAATCACCCTCTAAAATCATTAATGGATTATTTATTTAGTACACGTCACAAAATGGTCCAAAATCAACAAATAATCTATTATTTCGTAATCATTATGATTTCACAGGGTGATAAATCTAGTGTAATGATCTTATTTTGTACTTTCAACTAGACAATCAGCTGCACCTACTAATTAACACGACATGATGTAGTCTTCTTTTCAAGAAGTAACATTTTCACCAAAGAAGGCTTGTAAGACTCCATTTTTCAGTTCAGAAGGTGATGATAAAGGAATAATCTCCATTTTGCCAGCTCTCATATCGAAGACTTTATTTCAGTCGATTGTCATGACACACAAAATGAAATAAAATCTTCGAGAATTTTATATTCAAAACAACATTCTTGGCATAAAAAGTCCACGATCAATTTTTCCAAATGTTTTCAATGTTTTGATGTTGTTCAAAATTAAAAATTATATGTTTTCTAAGAATACTAACTTTTCTAATTCAGACTTTAATGGGACTACAAAAACACAACACAATATTCAAAAGTCTAGTGGATATATTAAATTAAATCATAATTTTGGGACAAAGCAAATGCTTCAAGCCGACCATCTCCAGACTTTTTGAGTGATGCTGCTTTGTCAGCTCAGCCGCTTTGCCTGCCATCTTGATCACATGAATTATTCCGGTCGCCGACTGCTGTTTCAATCTCTTTATCGTTAGTTTCCAGGTGATGTTTCTTGGTGCATTCTAAAACAGGAGCAGACAAGGCACTGGTCAAAATTATCCTGATAATAATGATTGAAAACAAGGACTTTTCTACTGTCAAGCTTTATACGAATGTAAGATCATATAGAGAATATCACCAGTGGTTCAATATATATCTCTGGCTAGTAATCATACTATCAAACTAAACCTCAAGGGAGAATTGCAGACTAATTAAAACAGCCTGCGCCCCGTCCCAACCAGAGTTAACAGTGCGTGTACTGCTTAAATTCTCTTTAATTACAAAATGGGTTTCATTATGAACAAGACCTCAACTGAGCCCAAGATATGCCCTTATACATACAGAGTAGAAACTAACAGGGCAATCGCCGAAAAGGAGAAAGGGGGAAATAGCCTATGAGATAATGCGTAATGAAGGGATGCTTAGGAGATAATCATCAGATCAGCTGATCAGTGATGTGTCAGTGATATTATAGGATTAATTGATTAACATGTTTCAGGAAATCATACAGCATATCATGATGCTCCATGATTTCAGGGCATACGCTTGATTCTTATGGTGAACCTGTTTATGGTGTTTCAAAATCATACATGACGTGGTAAGTGGCATTCACTAAAACGAATACCAGATGAAAGTGGTGGTTTCAACAATCAAGTGGCATAACTTGTAAGGGGAAACAAGTTGGATCAGGTCAAAAAGGGCCACGTGTACATCTTCATATGTTGACGATAATATGTGGTAAATTTCTAAAGAATGTAGCAAAATTTCTATCAGGAATTGTGTTGTGTTCACTAGAGAAGGCAGTAGATAGAATGCAGACTCCTTCTGGGCCAAATGAAAGAAGGAGATGTAGTCTGAATTTGTAGTCCACTCTAACCAAATGTCAGTTATACAAATCATTTCTCGTACTTACTGAACACAGTTCATGAACTTGTCCTTTGCCCCTTTTCCTGACCACTTCCAGCTATGGGCAGCATCATTCCCCAATATCGCGTTCATATGGTGGTGTGTCTGACCTCATTTCCCCACAAAAGGCCTAAAGCACTAGTCTGAAATCAATATGAAAAGTACATGATCATTTCGCACATATATCATTCTTGCTGCCAAATTAATTCAAATGTTCATGCTGTTGAATTAATTCGGATGTGGATAGTTAATATTTTGTGTTCAGTCGCTGAAAAATGCAAACACAAATTAAATATTATAACATCCTCCCAAAAATACTGTCGTAATAATCAGAGTACCCGATGAATAGAGGAAACAAGTCAAATTGGTCCGATAAATGAGGAGTGTATTCTGGTGCATCAACATGAAATTACATCATGGCTACCGACCCCTGGACTCATGCCCAGTCCTCCGAATTATTTCTGTCTACTACATCATATATCACAACATGGACAAAGGGGATAATTCTCAGGATACCACAAATACCCTGATCTAAATGGAGATAATACTACCAGCAAAATACCTACTAGGACAGTTTATACATAATTGGTTTAGTAAGTAAAACAAAAAATCAATTACAGCATACTATATTGTATCCTGGAAGATTTACTCACAACTGACTGAGACAGAATCTTGACTACTGCCAATATATTTCAGTAACAGCTTTATTCATTAAGCAGGGTTCTGTAAAATGACAGAAATAAAATTAATTAGAGCAATGAAATTAAAGGAGTTGATTACACATAATCTGTAAACATGTAATCATTCAATACTTGTCAGTGTAAATTGCTGAATACAAGAGAAATTGACACGATTGAGACTTTTTCATAGACAATTAAATTCCACGGTCGGGTAATATTTAATCTATAAGCCGGTATCTAGTAATTTATTTCTCATAGATCAATATCCACATGTATACAAAATACAATAACATGAAATTCATATCAAATGTTGATCCTGTAGGAAATTATGTTTTCATTCTATTAGCCTGACGAATCTCGTTCAAAATAGGCTGAATACGTATAACCATAATATTTAATCTTTGAACTGTTTAGTCTGTAAATTTATGAACTATTAAAACATTGCACCACATAAGGGAAACAACTCTGTATAACAATGCTACAACATTAAAGGGAGGTAAATCTGGTTTTTGACGCGACAATAAAGTTTGCCTGAGCCTGTGCCAATTGTTTCTCTGAGTTAAATTAATTAATTAATACGTCGTTTGCCAAACCAATAAATTGTATTGACGTTTCACCGATCAAATGACAAACACACTAATTAATGTGTTCGATGAACAAACAACGAAATATGACGTCTACATAATCCATTTACTATGCATGCTAGAACAACAAAAAACCACTTGATTTATTTATAGAATCTTACCGTAACAATAAACTAACATGCTAGGAAAATGTAATGGAACTCTTGGAACATGTTTACCTGAAGAATGAATCTCCGTGGCAGAAATTGAAAGCAAATCACAGAATTTTTAGCTGGTCTTACATGCAGGTTTGAACGCATCTCTCAGGCAGACGATCTCAGTGCCGCGCAAGGGGAAGTAACTGAACAAGAATTTCGCGCTCAAAGTCCCGCAGTAAATGAAATTAGTTTTATACGTGGGCCCATCATAAATGTTGTAGATATAACTGAATAATTATGCGATTAAACTGGTCAAAAATAATATAATTTATTTTTGACTTTTGTTTTGACCAACGATTATACATTAATGTTATGGGGACGAGACCACTATTAAAAAAACCTCTGCCAGAGAAGTGAATCCGCCTTTTGCTCTATTCGTAATGCCGGTTTCGGCCGCAAGGTGGCGCTAGCGCTCACGGTACTTTTGGTCTGTTCCGGTTGTCTGCTACACTGAACATGTGCAGGAGGGAAGGCAGGTATTGTATTTCGTCTCGTTTCGTCAGATTTTCTCACTGATGGAGACGTCTTTGATAGTTTACGTAAGTATAGTCATCAAGTCTAATTTTTACTCGTTTGTACAAGCATAATAAAAGCCGCTTTGTCAACAAATTGGGCAATCAAAGCTCGTCGTTGTTGTTGTTATAAACCATTTGTTTAGTTATACTAGAGACTTGGGTGTCATCGACTCAGGGATAAAGGATTACTGTACCGTACGATTGTCGAGGCATTATCACTGATAATATTGTCGCGGTTCTCCTGGCTTCAATCGGCTTTTTTAGATAGCAATTAGATAATTAAAAAATTAAAAATAAGTAGCTATTAGTGCAAAAACTTCCTCAGTATTTATGAGAAGTTAATTAATTTCCTGTTCAGTGTGTCTTTTCACAATAAAATTATGAAACACTATCAGCAGTCCCAACTGAGGCGGGTTGGGTTCTTGTTTATCACATTATAATCATACAGCTACATTAACAGCTACATGGTAGTTGGGTTAACTAATAATCCGATTATTTCTCACAGTACTTGATCAAACAAACTGGCCCCTGCTGATTGTTTTCAGTAGAGTGTGGTTTAATCAGGCTGAACTGCCGGCCACCCACCATGTTTTATAACAACAACAACGACGAGCTTTGATTGCCCAATTTGTTGACTAAGCGGCTTTTATTATGCTTGTACAAACGAGTAAAAATTAGACTTGATGACTATACTTACGTAAACTACCAAAGACGTCTCCATCTGTGAGAAAATCTGACGAAACGAGACGAAATACAATACCCGCCTTCCCTCCTGCACATGTTCAGTGTAGCAGACAACCGGAACAGACCAAAAGTGCCGTGAGCGCTAGCGCCACCTTGCGGCCGAAATCGGCATTACGAATAGGGCAAAAGGTCCATTGTTTTCAATATTTTTTCCAGTCTCTGTTGCGAGGAATAATTGAAGGCCAGTGGTAGGTGATTGGAGTATGATATGTGTTTGGATTAAGAATACTGATCAGCGATACGGATTTGATATTTTGGAACATCATGATGTCTTGCCGGCATCATTGAAAACTGTTGACCGCTTCTCTCTTGCGGGAAACAAGCCTATGTTTATGTATACTTTTGTCTTTTTGAATTTGGTGCTAATACTGTTATATGGAAATGGAATAGGTCTTCGGATTATGGACGCGGATATTCTCTAATGGACGACGGCTGGATTATGAATGACGGACTAGACGCTTGTAATTTGGTTTCGCTGTGAGTTTGATTTTAACTCAAGGCCTAATATGGTGCTGCTAAAAGGGACTATTTGGGTGCCTGTGCACCGCTTTCTGAAAGCAGAGAAAAAAGCCAAAATTATGACGTCATTTGTACGAGCGCGTATAACTCAAAATTTCCATGGGCGACCCCTGTCAAGAAGTCTGTCCGGTTGTAGCACTTGAATTAAAGTACTTCTTGCCGAAATATGGAAGTCTAGACTTAATTAATGAATCGAGGAGATGCGATTACGTTAACAGTTTTTAACATTGCCAATGTAAATTGTAATAGTGGTTTGGACCCTACGTGGTACCACCAAGTCGTCGGTGATCGTTTGTAGCCCCGACGTCAGCCACACGTCAGATGACTTGGACGCTCCAAATGTATCGGCGGTCCGGCGTCGGGTCGTCTTCGGCTCTCGATGCCGCCTGTTCCACTAGAGCCCGCTCCACTGCAATCAGTGGTCCACTATTGTTTGCTGTGTGGGTATACCCTGTGAGCCTGTTGATAAAGTTCTGCATAACAGAGTCCGTTATTTCAACTGCGTATCGTGTTGTGGATTTTGAAATCCCCTGTGAAGTTGTGTTGTGGCGCGCGCCTCTGAAGTGACGCAGGCAAGTCAAAGAATCGTAGTGAATTTGACTCTATAAAACCAACAGAGGATGACTTTTTCACTCTCTAATTGCGGTTTTGCCATGGTGTACAGAGAAGACAGATTCCAGAGTAAAGCTCTGTGTCTTATAGACGTCAAGGATATCGTACAGTCGTTGAAAACTAACTATCAATTACATGTTCAATTATTCCCGGACGTTTTAAACCTCGAGGATTTGCAACCAGAAATGATCTACACAGCGACGATGGACTTTGTATATGCCACGTTATCATTACTGGAGAAATGTGACAAGAATACCCTCCGTATCAAACGTTTGTATCTGACAGACGATAAACAGCAGATATCTCCACAGGTATGTATAGGGTCCACTTTCCAACATCAATTCCTAACTCAGAAACTCTACGGCTGTCGGATTAGTTATCGGACAGATCAATTATCGGACACGCATCTCGCACGTACGTGTTGTGCTCGTGATGACAACACAATAAAATATCAGAACAAAGTGGGGATCATTTCAAATTGCTATGTAAAATATAGAATTATAAGTACGACGAAAGTCTACAAATTCAACATAAGTTTATGTTTTCATCAAAACTCGAAATTCTTCATGTTGTGGCGGAGTGCAAAATGTGACCTACCCGCTTGTCTTTCCGATGTCACTCAAAAGTAATTACGTGTACAAATTGACCAATAGTCATATCATCTTTTACGTCAGAACTTCCACTAACGATTC
The DNA here is from genome assembly GCA_036873755.1 of Hanleya hanleyi. Classification (NCBI taxonomy): domain Eukaryota; kingdom Metazoa; phylum Mollusca; class Polyplacophora; order Lepidopleurida; family Hanleyidae; genus Hanleya; species Hanleya hanleyi. Next base: position 103,516 of record JAVTVY010034575.1, read on the forward strand.
CCATGCACAATTCTTGAAAATAGATTTTACTTCAACGTGAAATCCTTGTTCGCGATGGGTGTCCGATAACTGGTACTGTCCTTTCTGAGAACTGAGCTGAAAAGTCGAGCTAAAAATAGCTCCCGCACGTGCAGAAGGGAGTGACGCCATCAATGAAATTTATTACGGAAGAAAGGTGACGAGCTCAGCATTCATCGTGTCAGTTTCCGTGTCATTTCGAGAAATACTTTTTTATATATTCCAGAAAAAATGCACGATAATAGATCGGGGACAGCCGTAGCGCTCTGCATGATATAGTGGGGGGCGTGACAAAATGTTCCCATTCGATGCTATGATATCATTAACAACACAATTAATCAATACAAAGTAAATTAGACCTCCCCCCCCCAGTCGATGTTTTTGGGCAATACCAATAAAACCTGATGATCGCTGTCATAATAGTGACAGCGATGATTAGGTTTCAGTGGGCCTAGGCTATAAGATCCACACACTAGAATGAGTAGAATGAGTATATTTTAGTAGGCTATAATAATGAAGGTATCTGTGCAAAATAACACTGTGTGCGATTTACTGCAAGGTTCCGCTGGTACAGATTGTTACATAATTGTAGCACACACCATGGTTTCAACGAATTTAGTGACGTTTTTGGTGCACCAGATCTCATTAACGGTGAAAAAAAAATCTTCAAAATTTTAATCCGGTGACATTCAAGGATGTACGGACTGTTTGTCATGATTTTCACATTTTCAGTTTTATTGAAAAATATTTCTAACTAGGGCACATAGTGTATCATTCGCACATGTTCGTTTCCATATAGTTGGGTATGTACTCGGACCGCTTTAATCCATATTTTGCGAACTTCAGCGAATCAGAACCATATCAACTTGCCAGTTGAAATGTCCTAGTGACGCCTACACAGAAGTTTTTACTGACAATTTGATGTGCGAGATACGGACACTGACGCTTTAAAGATAAAATAATCTTTCCTATCGGCGTGGGCGATGTCAGCTGTCTTATAACAAAGTTAATTCTGCACGGATACCGACACCTCATCTGAGAACAGGCGATTATCTGACTGTACTCGTATACCTGTGCAATTAGGCCCAATGAGATTTTATTTGACTGCGTTTGCAGAGATAATAGTGTATTGCAAACTGACCAAACTGAGAACCTTTCAACAAAATGTAAGAGTTTGGATGAAATGTACTGGTTGCAACAAAAACAAAATGTCATCGGGGAGGCTACTATGCAAAGCAAGAGAACCAGGATTCTCTCAAACATAAACAGCACAGGATGGAATGGAATTTTATTTGCATATAACCCTCGCGCCTTACACTCCTCAATTCCATCTTCACTCTTTTAATTATCTGGCCTGATCAATTATCTGGCCTGGTGACGTATGTTTAAACAGTATCTTTTTATCCAATTGTTCTGTCCGATTTTTCGTATATTTATTAATGCGATTTTTTTTAGATCTAATGAACTGTCCAGATATTTCGGTGTTAAAATACATAAATTAGAGCTTTGACTTTGATAAAAAATTCCAGGTTATTGCGGTTTTAACATGCCACCAACATCCTGTGAAAGGTTCAATTGTGCATGACTATCTGAAACTCGACGAGGCAGCGATCGATAAATTGAATGACCGTTCACGGCTGATAGGCTTTCCCGCTTTTGGCCCGGACAACGGAATAGGTCTCGTGAACGCCAACTGTGGTAAAACTTTGAATGAAACCATCCACATCAGAATCATTATTCACCGAACAGTGAGTCTGAATCAGTTAGTTTTTGTTCGTTTGCAATGTGTTTCTCCGGATAATCATGATAATTATCGTCGATGTTTTAGTGGGCTGTCCGACATGAACTATGTCACATTTGGTGACATAAAAGCTCAAACTCCAAACAGGATTATCTCCCCTTCAGACGGTCGATCGACCCTGCCGTTATTCGCCAATACAGGGCAAAAAAAAAACGCCCTGGCATTCTCCGCACAGTGGGTCTTCACCAAGCCATGTAGCCTTTGACGGAGATTAAAAGGGCGAGATTATCAGAACTGCTCTGTATCGCAACAACTTGAATTAACCAGAATTAATCAACTGCTGCGCATTTGGGGGATTCGGCAGAAAAAAGAAAACAAACAATCGGGGACTATCGGTAATTAAATAACTGTTCATCTCTTCACAACAACACTGTATCAAAACTACGGGTCGTTTGTTTGAAAACAAACAAGCAATGTTTGTTTTACGGAATCAATTAAAATTAAGTACAGTATCTCAGTATTTAGTATGCTGATAAGAACTGTTTGGCTGGTAAGATTCAAGTAGTATGAAATGATGTTTACGTACAGGGCTATATGTAAATTGAATGACGGCAGGGCCGATCGACTGGCAGAAGGGAAGATAACTCTGTTTGGAGGTTGATAAAAGCTACTTGTATATGGATTTATGTATTCAACTTACTTTCCCCAGAGCGCAGAAGGACTGGAGGTTAAAGATACAGCCACTTCCCCGAAAATCGATTCCCGATTTCAGCAGGATGCAGAAAAAAGGCCCATCCACGTTCCCGATGTTAGTCAAATCGGTCCTGACCTGGCACAAATTCCTATAGATGATACGGATGGAGCATCATGGAAAGGCTACCAGATAATTGCAGAGAACAACAGAGCCATAATACCAGAGGAGAGAAATCTGTCAAATATGGGATCAGGGGGAATCACTCTGTCAGTGCAAACATCAGACCAACGCATTGATCCTGGGAAAACTCCGAACCAATATCAAGGTCAACTGAATACAAAGCAACATCAAGTCCCCAATTTCTCACAAGATAGATTCATTGCCGATACAAACCCTGATGTGAAGAACATAGAGACAGATAGACACAGTGACGAGAAAGTTCTTAGAGACGTTCAACATGGACCCAGTAACCCACTAAACCTGTCATCACCATGTAGGCCAATATGTTTTTTTGTTAACACCGCGACAGGCACCTGTGAAGAAAATGACCTTAAGATTAGTAGTAAGATGAGGGCACCGTCAGAACTGGTGCTTCCTAACACGAATGTCATTGACAAAACAGATCTAAGCAATAGGGATATGGTTTCGATAACCTCACCAGAGTATGTCCATTTGTCGCAATTCGATCAATGCTCGACTGCAGCTGCTTCAGATAAATTGCTGTATGATGATGATGATAACCACCTGGTGCATGGCAATGGCAAATGTTTGGTGTCTGGTGGTGATGACCAAATCTGTACAGAGAGAAGCTTACAAGTGAATGATAAAAGTAACCAGTCAAAAAGACAAATTAAACAGTCAATAAAGCAGATTATTTCTCTTCCGAAAAGCTGCAAAATTGTGAAAACGGATCGTCTGGTAGGTCACAGACAAATTGGCCAGTCGTCCTTAAACGAGAGCACAGAGCAAGGCGCCGCCAGTGCAGAGCAAGGTCTGGTCAGCGCAGGGCAAGGTCTTGTCAGCTCAGAGGATGGTCCTGTCAGCGCAGAGCAAGGTCCTGTCAGCGAATATGAAACAACTACAGAAGAAGAAGCGAAACATTTGCGGTTTCAGTGCCCTCTGTGTTCTAAATATCTGAAATCAAGTGGATCGTTATGTCATCATATGCGGATCCACAAAGTTGAGAGATCTTGCATGTGTGAAATATGTGGAAAGTGTTTCAAGACGAGAAGTAATGTGAGGGCACACAAGATAACTCATTCTGAAGAGAAACCATTCAAATGTTCCGTTTGTGAGGACTGTTTCCGTCAGAAAAAAGATTTGGATTCTCATATTAAACGACATACGCAAGAAAGACCACACGGCTGTGAGGTTTGTGGTAAACGATTCCAGTGGAGCGGGAACCTCCGTAAGCATATGTACACTCATACGGGTGAAAGACCCCATGTATGCCAATGGTGCGGCTTGAGCTTTGCTCAAAAGTATCACATGATTACGCACACACGTGTTCACACTGGGGAGAAACCATACATCTGTAAATGGTGTGGAAAAGACTTTGCACAAAAGAGATACATGGACAACCATACACTTGAACACACCGGGGAAAAACCTTTCGTATGTCAGTGGTGTGGAATCTGCTTTACCCAGAAATCTGGATTGGTTATCCATACACGTGTACACACTGGAGAAAGACCTTACATCTGCGAATGGTGTGGAAAAGGCTTCTCTCAAAGGTCGAGCATCGTTAATCATACACGTGTTCACACTGGGGAGAAACCATACGCGTGTCAAGTGTGTGGAAAATCCTTCGCACAAAAGATTACTTTGGTAAGCCACACACGTGTACACACTGGAGAAAAACCGTATGCATGCCAGTTGTGTGATAAGAGATTTGTTTACAAATCTGGACTGTTAAAGCATCACAAGACCCACAATAACAGGATTGATGAACACGAAATGAACGCGACTGAGGACAAGCGGACTTGAATAATTGGCGATAAACCATACTCGTTTTCATTTTGTGTTGTAGTTTGGCTATTTACAACATAGGAGGAGATTGAGGATAACCACGATCAGTGGTTTGACCGTAGTAGTAATGGGATTAAAATAAGACCTAATTGTTGCTCCGCTGGTTTGTTTGAGATTCAGAACATATAAAATAATCCCAGCCCTGGAGAACACACTGTATGACTGAGTTTAGCCTCGATATCGTGCAATATTGTTTTGGAATATAATTTATATGATTATTGTACACCTCTACAACCATTGAAATTTGTGCATGTTTTTTCCATTCACATCAGCATCTCCACCCGCCATGTCAAACTGCCCGCAGTGATTATAGTCACTGCACGTGTTTATGACCCGATCACCCCTGTAAAGCTTCCGTGTCCGCGCAGTAGTTCTAATGTTCTACGACTGTCGGCGAGTTTGCTGTCTTTGTTACAGTATCGTGAGTATTTTGCAGGTATGTGTATTTCGAAATCAAAACCCTGACAAAAATAACGAATTTGGGCTGTTACAGATTCACGATGAAGATGCTGTGTTGGATATCTGGCACAATTTCTCCCAATCTCTATCCCTATCAATGCTCTCAAATCGTATATGTCGCTATGCAGGATCTTATTGATTTCAAATTCGGTGTTCAGAGCGCCTAGGTCATGAATATTTAATAGTCTGATGACATCACAGCTGCATTTTAACTATTTTACTTGCAGCTGGGGGGGGGCAGGGTCATTGTCTCTGCTTTAACCCATGATTTATGCCAAGGACCAGTCCATAATTCTACCCCGCATTATGGCGCCAACATCAGAAGATACCCCATCAGCGTGGTGTCTAATTCGGTTGAGCCAACCAAAAAGCACCTACCATTATCTTCCATTCAAAGCACTATGGGGAGTTCTCGGGATTGGTTGACACCCGTGTTACTGCAAGCCGGTTAGAGTCTTGAAGCGACATATCCAAATGATGGAGCAGATTGGGTTTAATTTTAATTAGATTGAATCAAATGTAGCGGATAGCATCCATGCAGCTAAAATATATTTCATGGGGTGAAGTTCACAGAGAGACAGCTAACCGGTGCAAAAGATTCGCATACACTGTCCTTTTGTATGTGCTCTGTTTTGTTGTAACACTCGGTCCGTTGTTTCGACTGTGTAAATCGGTTATGGATTTTGTGAAACCGCTTTGTTGTGGCGCTCCCATTAAACTGTTTATTTTACTGTGATCTTCGTTCGTTTTGGGAAATTAGCAAACCATGGCTTCTTTGCTGTCTAATGACGGTTGTGTCGTGGTGTACAAAGAAAACGAAGGTTGAGACAAGCCCTGTGTATCATTGATGTAAAATATATCTCAAAATGTATCTGTTCTGTTTTATTGTAACAATCGGTCCGTTGTTTCGACTGTTTCGATCGGTTATGGATTTTGTGAAACCGCTTTGTTGTGGCGCTCCCATTAAACTATTTTTACTGTAGTCTCCATTCGTTTAAGGAAATTAGCAAATCATGGCTTCTTTGCTCTCTAATGACGGCTGTGTCGTGGTGTACAAAGAAGACGAAGGTCAGAGACAAGCCCTGTGTATCCTTGACGTAAAATATATCGCAAAATGTATCTGCTCTGTTTTGTTGTAACACTCGGTCCGTTGTTTAGATCGGTTATGGATTTTGTGAAACCGCTTTGTTGTGGCGCTCCCTCAAACTATTTATTTTACTGTAATCTTAATTCGTTTAAAGAAATTAGCAAACCATGGCTTCTTTGCTCTCTAATGACGGCTATGTCGTGGTGTACAAAGAAGAAGAAGGTCAGAGACAAGCCCTGTGTATCATTGACGTAAAATATATCGCACAGTCGTTGAACAGTGAACATTTTCATGTGCAATCATGGCCAGAAAACTTAGGTAATATGTCCCCAGAAACGATCTACACGGCGACTGTGAACTTTTTGCATTCCTGCTTGTTGTCAGTCGACAAAAGCGATAGAAATTGTCTCCGAATCAGACGTCTGTATTTCACAGATGATCAGAGTGGATATTCAGAGGTTGGTATACGTTTTGCGGGCACAGAAGTTAATTATCATTGTACTTGTCAATGTCATTAATTTGTCAGTTGTAGAAACAAATCTATCTACCACATGTTAGAAAGTATATATTGGAAGTTCCAAAATGGGGGTCTCTCACGTGACTGTTAGGCTCTAAATAGTACGGTAGTTTGTTTGTCTAGGCAGGAGGACCGGGGCTGGTTGGACCTTGGGGTAGGTAGGAACATTGCAAATATCTCATAATACTTTTGACTGATGTAAAAATGATGTAGGCCTACACATCATGTAGTAATCTGAGGTCAAGCAGTGTGCATGGAACCACAGGTACAGTGTGGGAACGGAAGTGACGCGAAAGTGTCCAGTTTCCACTTAGCTGTGAGGTGTATAGTGACGATCTGCTAGCTGCACGTTGAAATTGGTGCGTGTACTTGATGGATAATTGATTATTTTTTATTTATTTATTTATTTATTTTTTGCTTTGCTGGAATCTCTGACCCAAGTGAAGTTGTTGATATTAAGAGAAAAGAAATGAACAGACGGTGTCGAACAGATATTCCGTATGAAAGGCCATATTTTTCGACAATCGCAGCTATCCATACATCTCCTGGTTGGAAAAATACAGCGAGCTATACACCATACTGAAGAGACTTATCTGTGAAACTGTGAAAATATTCTGCGAACATTGATGCGAAAATTGATATAGATGACCACTGATTTCAACGAGATCGTTAATTAAGCTCAATTCCCGTTCTATCGACCATGCAATTCTTCTCAGAAAAAAAACCCACCAAAACAATCGACAATCTGAGCTTTCCGTCAATGATTAAAGGTCAAAATGTTCCAATATGCATGCGCTCTGTAGTGAATATCTTCCTCAGACGATCATATAAGCTCCCTGGTGGATGAAATCTGAATGGAATGTATATAATCGCTAAAAAATATTGAGAATTTGCGTTCAAACTTACCCATTCATATTGTTTCTACCACAGCTAGCAGATCGTCGCTATACACCTTGGCAGCTTCTGAAAACTGTAGACTTCGATTCCCACACTGTGGAAACCATTTTGAATTGATTTGGATCTCACACATGTGCACATCAGAGGTTTTTTTTTTGCCCTGTTCAGCTAAATATTTCACATCGCAAATATTTAATTCTATATTACACAAACTTCAAGAGATTTTGAGAGATATTTATTTAGAGATATACAAGAATGATCATAGGTGCTTTTTGTTTGGACGGGTCAGCTTTTGCTATGTAAATTTGACCTTGATCAATATTGAAGGACACCGCAGATCATGGTAAGACTAGTTCTCAGCTCCTCATACAGCTTGTCGTAAGAGGCGACTAACTGAGGCACCCAAGGGGTTCCTGGGTGTGAAAAGGAATAAGACCCCACCCGTGTGGTTCCCGGGTGTGAAAAGGAATAGGATCCAACGTCGTGATATGACTGAAATATAGTTGAAAGCGACGTTAAATCATATTCACTCACTCAATACCGAAGGTGCTTTTGGGCCTGGTTAGGACACTGAAGCTGGGGTAAGTTGGAACATGGTGCAATCAATTGCTATAAATTGAGAACATTTTAAATTGTTATATTTGCTATATAGATTAGCAAAACCATTCCGGAGTCATGGGAAGACACCGAAATGGCAGGGGGTTGATTGGTTCACCGAATTTCTTGTCAGGCAGATAGTAATATTATATTTCTCTTAGAACCCCAGAAGCGACGTCGCTTGGTCGAGCAATGAGCTTTTTTAGATTTGGGTTATATGCAAATCAAAGTTTTCATTTGTCTTTTTGAACAGAAACTGTCTATTGAGTGGAGGGGGGAGGGGTGTAACTTGGACAAGAAATGTGTAATCTGTCTGGTATTTTTACAGCAAATTATTTAACCAGATGCTCTAAACGTGGTTTGAGGATGGCACAATCTCGCATTGAGAAGGCCTATTTTAGTTGTAAATGATAAGATGTATGTCTGGTTTAAATTCATTTAAGCCTAAGGCTTGAGATGTGGTGGTAAAGTCAAGTTTGACCCAATTACCAAGAAGAAATTGATCAAACCGACTGATAGGTTTTTGCTCCATGAACTCCCTAACTTAGAGACAACAAGTAATGGGGAAAACGTACAAATTGACTTCTGGATGGGCCATTGAGGTATTGACGACAATACTGGTTTTAGTCCAATTTTTAACCGAGAGATTAATAAATTTTAGCGCTTGCTTGAGCACGACATGCCACTGTGAGGAACCAATAATTGTTAAAAACTTATGTCATAAACAGTCAAATCTAAGTATTCCAAGTGTTGCCTATACATGTAATTATATTATTTTCATTGTATGTATTTTCCTAGAGAACACGTTCAGAAATACTCGAGACAAAAGCTACAGTCACACCATATGATCGGGATGCCGAAAGTAGGCCCATCCATGTTCCACGTCAGATCGATCCTGCCTGCCCTGTAGATATGGACAGAGAATCATGGGAAGGTTGTCGTATAAATTCAGCGAGCAACACCATGGCAACAGAAGAGGTGAAAAATCTGTCTATTCCAGTGGAGATAACTATACAATCAGAGGGGTTGAATATGTCGTTGTCATCCAACCAGTGCATGCGTACTGATGAAACTTCATCCCGACATCAACATGACCAACATGATAACATTCAACTGAAGAAGACTCAACTCCAGGCTTTAACGCCTACTTTCCCTCGCCAGGGTAAAGTCAGAGGTACAGATCCGGAGCTGAAGAGCAGAGACCTGGAGGACGGAGACATTGATCCAGTAGTCTCCCAATCTACCTGTAGGCCTCGATGGTTTAACATCAACATTGCGGGAGATACTTGTGCAGATGACAAGACGAAAGCGCCACCAGAATTAGCGAGTTCAAGCTCAGTCATTGGACAGACGAAACAAGGCGAACAGGGTATGATATCAGTGACTTTAGACCATGATCGTATCGTACAGACTTATCAGTGTAAGGCAGAAGTTCCTTCGGGTGAAATGTTGCATGATGTAACCTCACATTTGAAAGGTGTTTCAGAGGATTTGGTGCATGATGATGGTAACCAAATCAGTGAAGACGTAAACTCACACTTGAAAGGTGTCTCAGCGGATTTGGAGCATGATGATAGTAACCAAATCCGTGAAGATGTAAGCTCACATTTGAAAAGCATCCCAGAGGATTTGGATCATGATGATGGTAACCAACTCAGTGAAGATGTAAGCTCACATTTGAAAGGTATCCCAGAGGATTTGGATCATGATGGTGGTAACCAAATCAGTGAAGATGTAAGCTCACATTTGAAAGGTATCCCAGAGGATTTGGATCATGATTGTGGTAACCAAATCAGTGACGCTGTTACCTCACATTTGAGAGCTGATCACGTGATACATAATAACGATAACCAGGAGACCAACTCACTTGAGCCAGCTAGCCAGTCGAGGAGTCCTACATCAGAATGTCACAAAAATGGGAACAGGAGACAATTAGCCAATCAAATTTTACTAGATCACAGAAATTTCTACCACTCATCCTCAAGTAAGAAAGTAGGATCAACTACCGGGGGTGAAAATGTGAAATCTAAGAAAAGAATAAGGAAGTATGGAAAGTTGCAATGTACTGTATGTTCAAAATATGTGTCACGTATGCGCGAACATATGCTAATTCATAGTGGCGAGAAACCATACATGTGTGAAATTTGTGGAACCTCTTTTCAACATCGGGGTTCTTTGAAAGGACACATATTAATACACTCCATGGAAAGGCCTTTCAAGTGTTCCGTTTGTGGTGACGGTTTCCGCCTCAAAAAGGGATTGAATTCTCATATGCTGAAACATACAAAGGAGAAACTGCATGGCTGTGAGCTTTGTGGTAAACGGTTTCCCAGTCGGTCCAACTTAGGGAAGCACATGCGCACACACACTGGCGAGAAACCCCATGTATGTCAATGGTGTGGAAAAGGTTTTGCTCAGAGGTATCATTTAACTACCCATATTACTGTTCACACGAAAGAAAAATCTCACTTATGTCAATGGTGTGGAAAAAGCTTTCGCCAAAAAAGTGCCCTGGATGTCCACACACGTATTCATTCGCGTAAGGAAACAGAAGGAAAATCCACACCAAAGGTGCACAGGGAAAAACCTTTCCTCTGTGATTTGTGTGGGAAAAGTTTTGCTCAAAGTGGGCAATTAATCCAGCATACACGTGCGCACACTGGGGAGAAGCCTTTCGTGTGTCAATCGTGTGGGAAAAGCTTTACCTCAAGGGCGAGCTTGGTTCTCCACACGCGTACTCACACCGGAGAGAAACCATACGCATGCGAATGGTGTGGGAAAGGATTTATTGATAAGCATGGCATGATCAACCATACACGTGTACACACTGGCGAGAAACCGTACACGTGTGAGCTGTGTGGAAGAAACTTTGCTAGAAGGACGGGCATGATGAATCATGTAAAAACTCACGAAAGACAGAAAGCCAGACAACTCGCAGCATAGATGGTAAAAAGACGTCATTTCACGCGTGCTCTCACAAACAGATTAACTGAGAAACCCGGGACGATATTAAAGTGACAGACCCTGGACCGTGACCACGTCAAGCATGGTCCCCGGTTACATTGTCCCTCCACTGCTTCAGAGCCCATTACATTTTCCAACGTTTTGTCGTCCTGTCATTCCCGATGAGAACGCATCTAATTTGCCGCCAAGCATGCGCAGATAGCGTTTTTTTATTACGGCGGATGTTTGATTTTTGCATGATGAGGAGACGATTGAGATTGAGCGATGTGTTAAGAAGGAAATTACATGAAACTGAGAAACATCGAAGTGATAATTAACAGACAAGGGTAACTGAGGTGATAAATGTACATTATTATGAGTGAGTGGGTAGGATTTAACGAAGTTTTCAACATATCTCAGTCATATCACGACGGTACCTACATGTACCGTACCAGGACACGAGAGTCGCCCATCCAAGTATTGACCGAGCTCAACGTTGCTTAACTTCGGCGATCTGACGAGAACCGGTGTGCCCAACGTGATACGCCGAACACTGCATCCTCTCCCAGTGTGCTTTGCGCTACGCTGCATTTACCCTTGTAGGGGTCTCGCCATATTTTGCAAGATTCCTGCAGAAACCAAGAACTGTTCTATCTGACTGTTTTGCTGGTCACAAAATGGATATTTATCTCGAAATTCATTAAACAGTTATTCAATGTATTTCAAAATGCCAGTTTCACACAGTTTGAAGGGAGCTTTTTGGACAAATTACCCCAGAACTATATGTTGCGGAAATATATGTGGGGGAGTCGCGACGGATATCAATTCGCCCAGTTAGACGGTCGCCATATTCGTTTACTATGGCAACAGATGACCTCGGGTCAACTCCGGCACAGTCCGTGAGTCCCTTACGTCGCTGAATGGAGAGGCGCGAAGCAGAACGTAATGTCTATGAATGCCTAATAGAGCTTGCGAACACTGTTCAAGAAAACTGGGGGCACCAATTACGACTGTACGCTATTACGTGCATACGTGAATCTCGCCAAACGGTCTATAATATATAATTTAATTATGCACTTTAGTTAACCCGAGCAGGTACATGTATACGAGTCACTCCCAATTTCATTGGATGCGAGGTTGTTTTGGAGAAGAATACACAATAAAATTGCAAGGGCGTAGACAACGGGGGGCTTGGAGGGGCTTGAGCCCCCGAAATTTTGACGGCCGGCAAAAAAAAAAAAAAAAAAAAAGAACAAAGAGAAAGAAACATAACATAGCATATAAGATCACGTATCTTATTATTATAGGAGAAGTAAACTTATCACCGTCAGTGTATACCATTAGACCTAAAATAAGATTGCAATGATCAGTGACCAAAGCCATAGATTGACGATTTCGGGCGCCAATCTTATGCTCCAAATCCAATCAAATACCGCCTATTGGACGAAAAACATCAAAACTTCCGATGAGCAGGATTTTTCGTAACTTTTTCACTATAAACATGTTTTGTTTTTGAATTGAGATCCCAGTCACTTGTTCAGTACTTCATTGTTCACAAACAAGAGATAGACAAACTCGCAACTACTTTTCAAGAAGAAACCCTAGAAATAAATCTACTGCCTTTCTCAGATAATAAATCACAGACGTTTTTTGTGATATTTCGGAGAACATTTATCGTACAACTTCACACAGTATATAAACTAAAAACCCTAAATTGTATTTCTGTCTTTCATTACAATTTGTTGAGAACTGACGAAAGTCACCGATACCTATCATGTTATTTTGGGGCCACGATAACTTTGATCTGCCATTGTTAAAACATGCGAGCTTGACGTCATGACGTCAAAAATATCTCCAAAATCTCCCATCTAAGTTTTGCTTTCGCGATTTATTGAGAAATGCTGGAAAGATTCTCTTGATATTTTGGAATAAATTTAATATTTTTGTTATCTACTGTGTGAAGTTTCAATGTTGGATAAATTGTCCCAGAAATATCGTCGAAAACGTCCGAGACGACACGTGCTCAGCCACGCGTCAGTGCAGCCATCCGCTGCAGACAAGGCAGGATAGTATTGTCTAAAGACTAACTTGAATTAAAGTGCAAACCTCCGAGACTGAATGATCACTTCGGCTTGTATATCATTGCAGTGATCGTCATTGTTATGAGACATTTTGGGAGAAATCAAAGTTCAGTTGTTAAAATGTTATACTAATCAGATGCTCCCAGCGAGTGCCAATTTACCTTCAAGTTTCAAAAAAAAATCTTGAGCTGCGAGGGGGGATACCCCGCTCTCAGACTCTCCCCCTCTCAAGCCCCCCCAAACCTGACAACTTGTCTGCGCCCTTGAATTGTCAGTGAATATATTCTCTTTCAAATCTTTTCTAGAAAACGTTTTACGCTCTGTAACTCAACAATGAAGACATACTGCGCAAGACATGAGAGTCTTTTTTAAGTCCGCCCAGTTGGCGCCGAAGGGCGATCTCATATACAGGGTTTATTCACAGACGGGCGTCTTTGCGGGGAGACACGTAATGGCTCCTGGAGGACCCATCTCGTATATATGCTACTTTCTTTATTTCAATGAAATGTTGCAGTTTCCTGGTAAAAAAATATGCATTTGATTGAATCATATCAGCGGAGTTTATTGCCCTGGATATTCTTCCGATAGACCAGCCCTGTCACCGCTTTGAAAATTTGAAATATACGATGACGGCCGCATCAACATCCAAATTGCATTGATCGTTGAAAATCTCATCAACTAACGTAACGCCCTTTAGTGTGTTTCTGTCTCGTCGCACTGTGCTATCCACGATGAGAGATGAAACTGTTAACTTGATCATATCTGACCTGGACTTTTTGGGACATGTCCAGGCCTGCATGGGGAGGGGAGGGGGCAAATTATACTCCTTACCCCTTGAACTTGTGAAGCTGGAACTTACCACACCCTTGGGTCAAGCTCTATCAGAAAATGTAAAAAAAAAAAAATCCAAGATGGCCGCTATGATGACGTCACAGTGACATTTTCAAAAACCGCTTTTGTGGTCGATTGTTCGGTCAGATTTTTCGAATTGTTTTTATTCATGCAATTTCTCCGCAAAAGCAAAAAAACCTGCATGATAAATCAGTAAATATTTATGTGATATGAAATAAAATAGTGTTCACTCTCTTCTCACCGCGGAAAAGCAGTCTGTGCTACAACCATTAATGTACAGGTGTGGCTCACCGGATTGTTTATATTATTTTTAAGATCACCTTTCTGATACCCCACGTGGACGCCATCTTTAATTTACCCATGATCCTTTGCTGAGGGTTATACAGACGGACTCAAAATGACCCCAGTATGATAGACTATGAAGTCACGGAGTATCAGCTCTCAGTTTTTTGTCGTTCCGGTGATAGCCCAGGCCATGTGGGCTTAAGCAGGCTAAAGAAGACTAAACCTACATTCAATTAGGCAAGCAAAATTGGAGCCGCTAAAATAAGGAAACTCTATTGTTAATTCAATCACACTGTGGGTGAGAGAATCGCAAGATTTTAAAGGTATCCCATCGATTTATAACACCACTCGAATCTTCACTGCGCTCTATTCTGAAGATCGAGTGTTATACATGTACATGTATTAATATTCAGACATCGACCTACTCGAAAACTGTCGAACTGTTCCTCGTCAACTAGTAAAATCAGCGTCAACTAGTAATTAGGAAATAACGTATTGACAGAAGAAATTAAAAAAGCAATCTGCCGAACTCAGAGACATAATAATGATATAGAAACAATGTAACAGTATTGCATGAAGGAGTGTTCTGGCCGTTTCAAAATTCGCTCCCTCATCCTCGATAAAATTGCCCGCAGAATAAACAGAAGAGGGGCGAAGATGTATTGTATCTTCCCATATTCATGTAACGGTAATTTATTTCAAACTCAAATTCAGTACTTGTTCCAAGGATAGGTTCCTATAGCCTAACATGCGAAGATGTTATTGGACCTTCGTAGATTTATAGCGCTTGGTGCATTTATATATTCGCCTTGACAGTAACAGTCTGACATCTGGTTAATGTATGGGTGATGTGAAAGATATAAGACGCTTGTAGGCGAGAATTTGGCAGGGATTTGGTGTGAGACTCGCGATATTTAATGATCTGCTGCAAAGTTGTATTGTAAATCTTTTGCCCAGGATAATATCTTTTCAGTGAAGGTCTTGCAGAGAAGCCTGGCCGGAAATGTTGTCCACGAAACAAAACGATCACGTATTAGAACAATGGGAATATTAAATCTGGTCCAGCTATTTATATCAGGCACGTCCAGTTTTAAGTTCAAGTTAATATAGGCTAGCTAAGTTTTAAATAACGTGTCGACCGGGCCTGACGCTATGGAACTTGAAAAACGTGCCGAAGTGAAGTGCACAACAAAACAAATGTCGATAAAATTCCACTCCCAGACACTCCATTGCACGCTGATTTCAATAAAACCGATCTGTCGTTCCACTCATGCTTCAAAGTTAATAGCAACAATGTTGCAAATATGTCTTAGATATGAATTATGTTATTTGTAACATAAGTTGTGTTATGTGTATTCTACATTTTATGTATTTCGCTTGAGTCCAGTTCGGAAACATTGAAGACCAAGACGAAACTGTCCACTCCAATTATTCAGAATCCCGAAAGTATACCTATCCACGTTTCTAGTGGTCATCCTGTCCTGTCAGATTTCCTTGCGGTAGATATTAAGGAGAGACCGTCATGGGAAGGGTGTGAGATAAATTCAGCAAGCAACAAAAAGGGTGTGAGATAAATTCAGCAAGCAACATTTTGTCAAATTCAGGGGAGATCACTAGCGCACAACCAGGGGAAATCAATACGCCAGTGTGGTCATCCAACCAGTACAAGTTCACCGAAAACATTCTGAACCTGTATCATAATCAATTGGAGATTAATTTACACCAGGGTTCACCTATGGTTACATACAGACGTATTAAGCCAGGACTGAAGAAAAAGGACATGTAAGTTGGAGACATTCGCCATGAGCCTATTGATTCATCTACGTATTGTGCTGCAGAGGATTTGGTGCATGATGCTGGTAACCTAAGCAGTGAAGATGTAACTCCCCATTTGAAATGTCCTACAGAGGATTCGGTGCATGATGCTGGTAACGTAAGCAGTGAGGATGTAACTCCCCCCCCCCCTATTTGCAAGGTCCTTCAGAGGATTCGGAGCATGATGCTGGCATCGTAAGCAGTGAAGATGTAACCTCCCATTTGAAAGATGCTTCAGAGGATTTGGTGCATGATGCTGGTAACCTAAGCAGTGAAGATGTAACCTCCCGTTTGAAAGATCCTTCAGAGGATTTGGTGAATGATGCTGGTAACCTAAGCAGTGAAAAGTCCTTCAGAGGATTTGGTGCATGATGCTGGTAACCTAAGCAGCGAAGAGGTAACCTCATATTTTAAAGATGTTTTAGGCGATGTGGTGAATGGATCTGGTAGCCCCTACAGCGAAGATATAACCTGACATTTAAAACGCCCTTATATGATTTGGTGTATGATGATGGTGATCACTAAATGCATGATAACGGTAGCCAAGTCTGTGGAGAAACAACCCCGCGAGAGTTGGCAAAGCAGACGAGAAGACAAAGATCAGAATGTCGCAAGAATGGGAAAAAGAGACAATTAGCCAATCAATATCACAGAAATATCTGCCAATCATCTTTGAGTCAACAAATGAGCGCGGATGAAGATTTGAAATTTGATGAAGAGATGAAGACGAACGTGAAGGTGCAGTGTAATCTATGTTCTAAATATCTCTCTAAAGGCAGTATGCATCATCATATATTAATCCACACTGGCGAGTCACCACACGTGTGCGAAATATGTGAAAAGTCATTTAAACAGCGGAGTAACTTGAAAGCACAAATTTCAATTCACTCCATTGAAAAACCTTTCAAATGTTCGGTTTGTAGAGATGCTTTCCGTTTGAGAAAAGGGTTGAATTTTAAGAGAAACCTTACATGTGTGAGCTGTGCAGTAACTGTTTTTTTCAGCTCCGGTAACTCAAAGAAGCGCATGCGCATACACACCGGTGAGAAACCTCATGTACATGTCAATGGTGTGGAACGGGCTTTACCCAAAGGTATAATTTGGACTTACATACACGCATTCATACTGGAGAAAAGGCATACGTATGTCAACTGTGTGGGACAGCTTTTCGTCAAAAGTGATTCCTAGATAGCCATACTCGTGTGCATTATTGTGAGAGGACTCCGGGGGAAGGCGCTAGATCAAAGACGGGCCGGGTACAGCAAAGGGAAAATCTTTCTTTTGTCATTTTTGTGGAAAGGGCTTTACTCAAAATAACTAAATGACAATCCATACACGTGTAATCTCATTCAAAGAAAACCTTACGGATGTCAATACTGTGAGAAATGTTTTGCTCGAAAGAGCCTCTTGCTCATCCATGCACGTATCCGCACTGGGGAGAACCCGTACACGTGTGAATGGTGTGGGAAAGGCTTCTCTGATAGGAGTGGCCACGTTATGCACACACGTGTACATATAGAAAAAAAAACGTATATTTGTGAGCTGTGTGGCAGAGGCTTCGCTAAAAGAGCGAACATGATGAGCCATTTCAAAGCTCATGAACGACGGGGAGCCCGACCAAAAAAACAACATAAATGGGCACAGGATGTGGTGAGATATTTCTACACGAATCCGTCGATCTATGCCAGTAGTGTAGAATGTATGTCGGGTTTGCGGTACATAAAATTAAATCCTATCTGCTCCTCCCCATTTGGATATTTCGCTTGTAGGATCTAACCGGCTGGCAGTAACGAAAGTGTCAACCAATTCCGAGAACTCTTCATAATGCTTTGAAGGGAACATAATGGTAGGGGCTTTTTGGTTGGCTCGGCCGAATCAAACGTCACGCTGTGGAGTATCTTTCTATGTTTCTGCGCTCCGCCAGCTTGGCGCCAAAAATACGGGATAGAATGGACTCCCACACAATTCAGAAGGCATGAACCTTGGGTTAGAGCGGAGACGATCACTCTACTCCCATCCCCGCCTGCAAGTAGTTAAAAGTCCGTGATGTCATAAGACTTAAATATTCATGACCTGGGCTCTCTGAACATCAAATTCAATTGAAATCAAGATCCTACATAGCGACATATACGATTGGGGAGCACTGATAGGATATTGATTTATTAATATTGCTGTGCAATTGGCTGAACATACGTGTGGGCAAACTTGAAACGTCCCACTAACCTGTGAACGGAAAAAGTCCGGAAAGTGTTTTATCTTCCTTGTTCCACCAGGAGCGTATAATTTGGTGGAGAGAATGTCTGGTAGGTACCAAAGGCCCTAACAATTTGGTTCATGTAGAAAATATAAACAAAATAGTTTTTTCAAACAAATACCCTGGAATAGTTGATCAATATATTATCCCAAATAATTGCGGGTGCCTTTGGTGAAAGTGAAACCGAGGCGACTACTTCCCGGGAGCAGCTTCCAACACCTCTAATCTTAAAGAGCGGCAGTTATTCAGGGGAGATCAGAGGCTTTCCGGAAAGGACTATCTATGCAAAAGGGAAGAAGCTTACAGGGGCTTTACCCATTGACTCGCCATGACTGACCAGGGGCCCTCGATGGCCGAGTGGTCTAAGGCGCTTCGCTGGTGACCGCTTTCCTCACACCGCTGAACCGGCACGGGTTCGAGCCCAGCTGGTCCATGTGTGAAAGTTTGTCAGTTACTTGCTGACGGGCGGTGGTTCTCTCCGGGTTCTCCGGCTTCCTCCACCAACCAAACTGACTGTCACCATATGAGTGAAACAAACTTGAATGTGACATTCAGCCAAATCCCCCCTCCCCCATGACTGACCATATGCGCAGTAAAAAAAAATCTTGAATTAGTTTATCTTTAAAATTCTTGAATCGAAAATTGCATTCTCGTCCTTCATCAGTTGTCTATATCACCTGACAATCAAACTTCCTCACTTCAAGTGAAATAATTTAGAGAAATTCTTGGCGGACTTTAGCAATTTTAAAGTTTGATTTTTTTTTATAAATTTGCATAATGTTTTTTTTTTATTCAAGGGAAGTCTAAAGTGAAAACTGAGAGCCACACAAGAAATTAAGACAATCTAATATTTTTTTTAGTAAACGTTAGAATAACTTTTACAATTATTTAATACTTTTCTTGAACAAGAAAAACAGTTCTGCCTTTTTAACAAAAATTGAGTTTAAAATTGCAAAGAGTTCTCAAAACTACATGTATTCCATTTGATGTGAAAAGACACCAGGGACTTGGGTTTTTTGTTGTATAGATGACAATAACTTGATTTCTCAGTTGAGAATTTCTAAGAAAGTTAAACTCATTCAAAGAAAAACCAATAAAACTTTCCTGAGTGTGTACGCGTATATGGGAGAAACCTCATGTTTCGTCGAAGTACAGAATTGGTGGTCCACAATGTGTACCAATAGGAGAACAAATGTAACAATCTGAGGAGTGGGGAAAGCCCAAGCTAGGCCAAGAAGACTAGACTACCGAGACGTTAAAGGATACGCTAGCAACAGAAAATCTGACAAACACGAACGAGGTAATGAAATAAAGTTTCATGTCCCTGATAGCCTGATAATTTGTTATATTTTGTGCATGTAGTTTAATTGGATTGTATTCCTACATTGTGAAACAGTCGGTCAGTATTTTCTGGTCGGGTGTATCACAATGTTGAGATATAATTAAATTAAATTATCCCTGAAGACGAGTGCAAATAATATATACATGTAGCAGTTGGGGCAATTATCTCGCAACTCACGTCGGTTATTCGAAAGCATATGGTGACGCTTCAAGAAGCCACTCCACACCGACAGTGTTGTAGGCTGCTTTTATGTGTTAAAATGTGGAAACAAATACCCATGAAAATTCGGGATATCACGAATTCAACATCAATGGAGTTATACCCCAGTGATAACCAAATTGTTCGCCATAGATTAAGTAATACTCTTAAGGACAGATGGGTAGCTGGAAGATGCCCATCATTTTAATCTGCTTATTATTCATAGGGATTGCACGCATTACGCCGCCGTTGGCGGCGGTGTCGTTGGGCAAACTCAACACCGGCATCCGATAAAATATGAACACAAAAGTTTCCCATCCATGGGTTGTGGAGGTCAATTATGTACCCATCCCTAGTGATCCCCCACTGGGGATCGATCATATTATCCCACTCCCCTCTCTTCTTCTATATCCGCAACTCGAGGCCTGTAACATGTACACGTTTTTCTCAATCTAATGAAGAAATAATTGCTTGTTTACTGCGGTAAAATAAGTAAGATAGATCGCCATTCAATAGGATGAGTCTGGTTGGTCACGATCAAACGTGAAGACTCATTACCGCAGTAAACAAGCAATTATTTCTATTCTACTATACAACAAACGGCAGAATTGTGGAGATTTTTCGTGCAGAAAAATATATTTTATCATGTAATTACACGTTAGCACCCCTATACGTGACAAGAAATGTGTTCGTTCATGAATTAATCGACGCAAACGACACCTTTGCCGCGTGCCCGAAATCAGTATGGCAGCCAGAGGCATGCTAAAACGCTTGTAATGTTCAAAATGACGATAAAACAATGTTAACAGTTACCAATTTCAAGAACATATAGCGTGAACCTTGGATTTTTAAATACATTATTGTGGACCCGATTCTTCATATAAAATGGTCATATCGCAGTATACGGATTACCTTATCCCCCTCTTCGAGAGTGCAACTGGGCACGTGAAGAAAATCATGACGTCAAACTATCCACACCGAACCATGTATGAAGTGACGTCTATGCAATTAGATGCCACCTGGGCTTTCTTCTTTATATGTAATAAGGTTATTTGGTAAAACACATGGGGTGTGTCAGAAATAAATCCTGTCTGTTTCCCCATTTGGATATGTCGCTTGCAGGATCTAACCGGCTTGCGGTAACTCGAGTGTCAACCATTCCCAAGAACTCTTCGTCATGCTTTGAAGGGGACCATAATGGTAGGTGCTTTTTGGTTGGCACAGCCGAATCCGACGCCACGCTGTCTTGGTATCTTCTGATGTCGCCGCACATCAGACAGAGTGACGCCCTAATGCGGGGTAGATATATGGAATAGTCCTTGGCATAAACCTTGATTTAAACTAAGATGATGACCCCCCCCCCCCCATCCCTTACCTCCCGCAAGTAAAGTAGTCCAAATGCGGTCTTGATGTCATAATGCTGTTAAATATTCATGAACTGGGCTCTCTAAACACCAACTTCAATTGAAATAAATAAGATCCTACATAGCGACATATACGATTGGGGAGCATTAAAAGGTATTCATTTATTAAGATTGCATGTGTTAAAACCAACGATTCATCGCATAAAGTTGTATTTCATGTGAATCACATGTGAGCTTACTTATGTGACACAAGAGCTTCTTCCGCAGAAGCAGACGTGCATGAGAGAAACTTAATTTGTGAAAAAAGCAAAATAAAACTTGCATCAAGTGAGTCGATCGATGCCTGACAGACACGATTGCCAGGGAATATTTTCACTTGGTCATTACTTTAGATTGATACAGGTAGCCGTTGTCGCATTTCATCACCATCTTTGAATCACCTGTGAATCACACATGCATCTCAAGTGAAATTCATATGATTCTTCCCACATATGGTGCATTTTTGTCGTATACTCGGCACATTGGCTAGCTGCAATACACCAACGCTGCGCGCAGTCAAGATGGCGCCACAGTCGCTCAAGCATCGTATAACTCCGGTTTATGGGTTGAGTAGGATTCCATGTAGAAAGACTTGACGCATGTGAAATGCTACAAAATTACAAGATATCCACACAGTCACCCTGACCTTCCAAAATGTGTCGCCTGTGCTACTGTGTGGCTATATGAAGGACAGCTATCCAGTAACAACCTCCCCACAGCGCATGCTCCATTTCATGGGTTCCAATATGACCCTGCCACCAATAGCGGAAGATGACCTTTACGATGTGGCTAGGCCTATGGTGTTTAGGGAGAAACCCACGCCCACACAGTTCAATTTGAATCCGACCGAACAACTCCAGTTTTTCACATGAGCGAACTACTTTCATATGCTCTGCCCATATAAACGGAGAAAATGATATCCAGATGTCGCCTCCGGTGGTGTGCTGCTCGGGTGGAAATCGTGTCTGAGAATCTGACTTATGGTTGAGGTATTATACCCCAGTGAGGAGGTTGATCCAATACATCTCCTCATAACACCTATTGAAACTGTTGAGTTAGTGAACCTATATAGCATACTATTTTATATTGATGGTTGAATATTCTACTGTTTAGATGGTTCGGCTTATCTCGGGTGATGTGTTTGTGCATTGTGCGTTAATTATGTTACTATAACACTGTTCTGACACATTATGGGCTTAATAAGCCGTCCATATTTGGTCACTGTAGGAATTATGAATCTATTCTTGTAACGTAGTTTTACTTAATTGAAAAATTTAATAAATGATACTACCGGTATTCATGATATTGTCTTTGCATATCTTTCTATGGCTCTTGAAATAAAATATATTCAAATATACCTGTACATGCAGAAATAGTTTTTGTTCCGTTCTACTCAATCCCATCCTTGAGATAATGGGAACTATATGTGGTGCCATCCCAGGCGGATTTCTGGGATAAAATGAACCCTTTTTTTCACGCCAGTCGACAGACGAGGGCGTATATTGCGATCAAGATTGCTGTCTGTCTGTCTGTCAGTCCATCCTTCTGTTACCTTTTTTCTCTCGCCATATGGACATTTCTATGTTATGGATTACTACCAAACTTCGTGTATACCTTGAACATGTACATAAAGAAAAGAACAGTATTCATTTTTAGGCCGAAAGGTCAAGGTCACCTGCAAAAAATAAAACAACTCCAGTTGCAGGTTAAGGACTGGTACCAGAATTGGTATACCTTACCAATCGGCGAAATCAAGAAATCAATTATACTTCGAAGGCAAAGGTCAAGTTGATAGGCCAGAGAACTTTGAACAAATGGAAAATCTCCTGTTCCAGGTTGAGAGTTGATGAATGAACTGACAATTGCCCATGGTGTAAGGACGAATCCTATTTATTTTGAGATCAAAGGGTCATGGTCACCTAGGTCAGAACATTTTTAAAAAATGGAAAATGTCGTTTGTGTCATTTACTCCATTGCAGAGAAATGGATCATGATCAAATAGCTACTACAACTATTCGTCAAACTCAGGACTAGCAAAACCGCATATTGGTGTGGAAGTCGAAAGATCAAAAGCAAGATCACATGCCAATTAGTTCGTGTATGCTACATTCGAAACACAGGAATACCGATTGCGATAAATTTTCAGTTATGTCTCATGGCAGACAAGAAGCTTATTGATTATTCACTCCCCTTCCCCCATTTGTATATTCTTAGACAATACCTGGCAAACCAACAGGTACATTGACGCGTGACTAGCGGTGCACCTTTGTGGTTCGTAATCTTCCTCTCCTGCCTATATCTACATCATATGACATTGTTTAAGCTATTGATAACTGGTGTAAATGTGGTAAATATGTATAAATGACCACTATGCTTACATTGATGATAACTTTGAGAACTTGTGGGTACGAACCACAAATATAAGCTGGGAGTCGCGTATCAGTATATCCGTCGATTCGTCGAGGTGAATCTTTTGTATAAAAATTAAAGTGAGAAAGGCGGATTACATGACGTGGATCGTGACCAAGGTCTAAATAATGCTGTATGACAAATTTTTAGTCATATTCCTTCAACTAGATTAATTTGGGGTAAAAAATCTACATGTTTTTCCGGTGGATGCCAAATATTTATATATTGTCCATCCTAATGTCATTTAATTACTTTACCCTCATATCTGTAAAGCATTGTTCAGCTAGCACGAACGTATATTGAAGACCATCGAATCTTGTTCAATATAAGTCAGTAGGATTAAGTGGTTCACAAAATTGATCATGCTAATAGAGATTAAGGGTATCATTAAACGTAACATTAAAAGGGTGATGAAAAACGATGACGACGTACTGACGAGAAGTTATATGACCCCACAGACAAATATACTGGCTGCATATTTCTAAAAACATCACAAGAATCAAAATTGATCCATGTGATGATTTGTGTCTCTACCACGCTTTTATTGTAGCTGTTCATGTGGACATAGTGAATGGCATGACCACACGGTCCCCAGCACCGGTTTGAGCGGTATTAGATACAAATATGTCAGAGCAATGATGTAATATCCCTATCAAGTCATCTGTGGAACTATGTGACAGCCAGATAGTACAAAACGACCCAAAGCGAGGGAGTATTTATTGAATGCAAGTTCGTTTTCAGAACAAATAACTGCGACGTCCGATCTCGACCAAGCGCTTCATTCTCCGCCATATTTACAAGTCACAAAACTACAATCACGATGATTTGTACAGAGGTCAAGCCTCGCGGACGAAACGTCTACCAGCAGTCTCACCATATTGAGGCGACAGTTAAACACATTAAAAGGGTGGTGGAAATCGATGCCGACGTACCGACAAGAAGTCATATGACCCCACAGACAAATATACTTACTGCATATATTTCTTAAACCAAAACGTGTCTGTATCATGTCTCAGTCGGCTGTATGACGTTATGAAGACTACTTCGATGGGAATGCATGTAAGCAAGTAAGGTAATTAGCAACCCCTTCTGTCATGGTTGAATGTCTCTTTCAAGACACTATGGCAAGCCGTTTTGTTATTGATATCAAATATAAACGAGTGATCGCACTAACCGTTTGCCAAACAGCATATAAGGGCGCCGTTTTGGTATGTAATGTCTCTCCTTTGCAAACTGTCCGGTAATCAGTGAGGCAGTCCATCCGAATCCTTTCTCCGGCAAAATAAGGAAAATTGTTGACATTAGAACCTTGATTTCTGGCATGAACGTGCATTAGGGGACTGTCACCAAATATTTCTGAGCTGACCTACTTTTGATGAAAATTTGACCTACTTAGATGACTTATAAACTCGAAATTAGCAAAAACTGTCTTAGGTCAAGATAGACACTTAAGTCATATCAAACCCTTCTTCGTAGGTCCTGTGACGTTAGTCACGCAGCCATGTTTTTTATATCAATTTTATTCATATATAAAAAAAAGTATTTTTGATATAACAACATTGATATCATGGTGTTTTTTTCTAACAAATTGTTAATATAAAGAAAATGATATCAATTAAGGACTTTTGTCAATAATAAACGGATAAATATCAAAACGACTTGCCATAAAATTTATCAGATGTTATATGTCATGGGAAACAAATCCTGCTTTTGCGGCTACGATTTAGTGGCAATATGTAAACAATGCCAAAAACATTGAACACATTAGAGAGATCTACCTCTCTATAATAGAGGTAAAAAAGGTCGTTTTGCTCAGTAACTGTCGATGTGATTTATTCAACATTACTCTTCCAAATCGTCAGGCGACTTAGCTTTTACCTTTGATCTACTGACCTCAAATTGGTACGAGACATCTGTGTTACCCATAGTTATTGTGGGGAAATATGGGGGAAAAATGGTCAATTCGTTGAAAATCTAAGCAGCCGAATACCGAAAGAAAGAGAATGTACCTTCTGTGGGAATTCGCCAACTATAGCTCACACAGCACAAAAATTAGGTAGGCTTAAATACGAACGGTTTAATAAAACTAGGTCACAAAGTGATAGACCAGCAACGAAGACTGGCCTATCATACTATGATTATTTTGTACCCCTAACTCCACACAATATTTTATCAGTGTCACCTTTGCACATTTCTGAGAAATAGGTCGCTTGATGTCATAGTGATCCGATAACAAAAGCAATGTATACATTTATGGCTGGGTTGAGATCGATACACGCACGCTCTGACGTGTATGTAGTATGGTGTGTGTTTAAATTACTGCAGACAGAACCAATGCAGAGAGACGCGGCACAAACTTTGTTCTGAGGTACTAGCATAAAATAAGTGCAGGTAAGTTAAGTATCAAACTTCAGATATCATGGTCAGATATCATGGATATGGACAATTCTTTTGGCTTGTTATTATGTTAAGGTCATTGTAAAAACACAACTGACTCTTCATGTTGTTGTCCGAAATTACTGGTAATCTGAAACATAATGTTATGTGTTTGCCAGTAAGGCCTATGGTATTCACTTGATACAAGGTGTCGCATATGTCAGAACAGGCAGACAGTTGATGATACATGTGTTAACTATCATTTCACTCTTTCTCAAGAAATTGGAGACCCTATATTGTTAAGGGGGTGATATATGTTCAACTACCTCTTTTCATAGAATCACAGGTGATCTGATTACTAAATAGGCGATACAGTTGGTGGCCAGTATCATATACCAAACCTTTCTGAATGTGAATTATCACATCTCTTTGAACAAACAATGTACATTGGAGAATATAATTATAAAAACACTGGTTCTTAGGACTGTCAGCAGAAGTACAAAAATATTGAACACACCATATTGAACAGCAGTTAAGAAAATTCTGTATAGTGTTGTAGTGACACCCCCGGGTGTATGTATGAAATGTACTCGCTAGACCGCTTTTGATAGCCAGGTGTGAATTAGCCTTGATCCATCTATATATGGGAAGTAGACTCGTCCATTCCTGCACTTAGCGCCTGCGCACTGTCCGACCAGTGCTCTCTGCACGAAGGAAATCTGAGAGATATTGAACTGAGCTTACCGAGAAAAGACGTGGATCAAAGTTTACCTGCTTACTAGACTTTGATGCGCATTATTCCTGGATAAGAAATACCTTATTCAAACTTGAAGAGTATTCCTAAAATAAGGTTAGGAAAACTTCATCATTTGGTGTCAGAACTGAGCGAAACGAACCTACGTTTTGACAAGTAAATTTTGACTTGTAAAACCACATTTTGGTTTGATTTTATTTTGTCCTAGCAAAAAGTTAGGGAAATTTATATTTGCTTTCGGTCATATGTTACGGCCCAAGTCGATCTTACACGCCTAGTGTAATGTCTCTTAGACGTGAAAACCCAAAGCGATTACCACTGCTGACGTGACTTTTCATGCAGCTTCACGTAGTTGTACATTTCGGCCTTGTTTGGGTCCACGAGGGTCCCAAACCTTCAAACGCGACTTCATTGGTATTTTTCTCATTTTCGTTAGGGTAGGAATCATTGTCTGTAAATATTATTTGGATCAAGAAATTTTTTCTGGACTAGTTTCCCGTTTAGTTTGGCGGAAAAACTCCAAATTTCTTGTTCTATTTTTTGTAGCATTTCTCGTGAACAATTCAGTTTGGAATTTGGTGCATGTCGGGTTGGGCCATTCGTGTCCCGGTGGGTGTACGTCCCTTCGTTTTCTAAATTTTCAAGCCGTTTGTTGTATAGTTTAATTTTTTGTTGTAAATAATTGTTTCTTTATTTGCTAGTGACTTATTTTCTGAAATTTTTGTTTGGACTAATTCATTTCTTTGTGTCCTTTTGGCCACTGCTGACTGGTGTAATTAGTTTTGGTTCCGATTGTTTTTTATTTGAACTCATTTCAGAACAAGTGAGGAGATTTGAAAAAAATTCAGGCGGTTTCATCATTTATTGTTATTTGTTGTTTCTTTTTTGTACGGTATTTTTTTCCGCTAAATACTTTATCGAATGACCGTAGATGAATTAACCCTTCTGCGTTTCGACTAATTAACCCTTCAATAGTAACGGTTGGTTATTCTAGCGCACAGTGAGAAGTTAAATTCATAGCATTTTTTTTTTTTTTGCATTCTGAATTCCTGTTCAGCGTGTTATACAGGCCTTCTATTTTGGTTCTAACTATCTTAAACTTGAATTGACATTTTTGCTATCCTAACTAAGTGAAATTTTGAAATTTAGATTTCTGTTTCAGTTTTCCTGACCTAGTAATCGGTTTACTCTCCGTGTAGAACGCCTACATCGTAAAGATACAACGTTTCGACATCTTTCGGATTATTTACATTTTTCTTTTCTGGTATAGGCTCAGTCGTGGCCTATGATGATTTAACATCTGACCGGATATTACTTCTTGTTAATGTTGTGCCAATGTTTGGCGTACTGAGGCCGATTTCTCCAACATTTCTACTATTTGTGAAATTTTTAGTGTAAATAATATCTTTAAACGAGGAAAATCATTTAGATTTTTTCCAAGTGTATTTGTGTATATGTTCAGATTTGACAAAAACTGCCGGTTCAACACATTATTTAACTTGCCTTGTTGGGGATTTTTCTGAATGTGTTTTACTGGTGACCCTAAAAAGCATGTTCACTCATGTTAAGCGTCGTTCAAAATTATGAGGGAAGGGAGGGATATATCAGGACAGTCATATCAAATTGATATATCCGGACGTTTATATGAAATTGATGCCCAAGCTATTCAAAATATTCGAACTCCGCTTACAAATTGGTGTGGTAGCACACATTTAATTGACAACCTTCCGGCCAAGCATACTACAAATTCATCTGGGCATGTAAGGGGTACTGGCTCATTCAAACAGATACCAGACGCTTTTCCTTTAAGGGAGTTCTATGGGGGAGATAATGTTCCAAGAGTACAGGATGTACCTTCCTTTTGCCCCAAACTAAACAAAAGTAATTGGGGAGGGAAGGCGGGATGGTTAAAACCCGATTTTGAGAATGGAAATCAGAACGATCTTGGCTCCGGGGATGGCATAACGTCACATCTCGATGTTCCACGTGATTGTTCTAGAACACGAGGTGAAGAACATGTTCACACTGCCAAAAATAGGGTACTTAAAACGAGAAAAAAACAACTTATTTTAAGAAAAAATCATCTTGAAATAAGATAAATTATCATGGAGTGGGGTAAGAATAATTTACTTACGGATATTTACTTGGATAAGAAAATTATAAGTTTATTTATCTTATTCAAGATTCACAAATCTTATTCGAAGATCTTAATTAAGAAAAATTATCTTGGCGCTTTTTACTCATTTAAGAAAAAAAAATCTTATTTTTTCTTCAGTAAGATAATTTATCTTGCTATGAAATCTAAAGTAAGATATTTTTGGAGTGGGGTAAGAATATTAAACTTATTCCAGATAATTAACTTGTTCAAGAAAAAATGACCACTTGGATAAGAAAATATTTCTCAAAGCTGTTAACTTGGATAAGAAAATATTTCTCAAGGCTGTTGAGATAAATATTCTTACTCAAGAAAACATGTATACAGTCTTCAAGATAAGTTATCTTACATTGTAAATTCATTGTAAAAGGGATCTTGAGCTAGCAACATTTACTTAATTAAGAAAAAACATGCTAAACAACATTTAATCAAATTAAATGACAAAAAAAATCTTTTGAAGATGGGGAAATTTTATTCAAATGATGCATGTAGTGAATAGTCTGCACATATTAGGTGCAAAAGTGTATGCATGTAGAAGAGGTATATACCAACTCCATAGTGACACTTCAAATATTTCCCTTCAATCCAATTAACGTTTCTAACTAAAGTTTTTTATATCATATTACTGCCAAAATCTGAACATGAATATATACTTGTTACAGTTAGCAGTATACATGTAAAATAAAAACATGATAAAATAATGTCATGCAATTGAAGTGTGAGTGAGTGATAGGATTTAACGTCGCTTTCAACCCATCATCATGCAATTGAAGGGCAAAAGTAAGTCATATATGTAAAACAGATAAATAAAGAATATATTTTAAATATTTTATGGCCTTTGTTCTGGCATTCATCCTTAAAACCTCTCCTTGACAAGTATTTCTTTCCATTTATAGCAGTAATACTAAAATATATTTGCACATTTCTCGCCCATGTCAAAGTTGTAGGATATGACAAGAGACTGATATAATTAAAACCATGCAAAATAGCCAAACACCAAAGATATGATGGATACTTCTCAAATTTAGAAAATCTGTCATCTTCAATTCTCCATAGACATTACAAATATAACAGCATATTGCACTCTTGATAGTAAAAACACCTAAACTGTTCAAGTAGAATTGCCCAGCCTTTGTGCTCGATCATCAGGTGCTTGTGGTGGAGAAAGTCCCAATGTTTAGTCGCAGACAAGGTCTTGCAAGCTAAAGCATACACCCAAGTTCATATATGAATATTTTTCCAAAGCTGAAGGAAAGAACTAGGAAACACTGGAGGAATCAATACACTACAAACCATGTAGAATCCAGATCCGAAGTTTTATGCAAATACTCAAATCCCGAAAAGTGTCTGCCAGTCAAAATTGCCAGAGGCAACTTGCCACCAACTTACATTACAAAGACATGTTTCCTGAAATGACTGCAGTCACTGGTTTGATGCAATGACTTTGGTTTGAATGCCTATCTGACATATATAATGAATAAGCTTATTCAACCCCAAAATACTTCTGGAGAATTCAAAAACATATTTTCAATTTTTTTTTTCATTATACTGTAAATATTAAATAATTTGATTAGCTAATGTATATAAAAATGTGTTGCTTTCTTATATCTCTTTGACATGGGGAAGCTTTTCTTGGAAATACATTTCTACATTGCTGTGCACATGGGAGGTCGAGCTTGTATCTTTGCTTTTTATACATATATTTTTTCGCGTTTGCTTTGAAACCAATGTAACAGTCTTAAACTTACTTTCTAATTGCCTGTGTTCAGGTAGACAAAACCGACGAAACCGATCTGCAGATCCGCACTTTCACCAACAGAAGCCCCTAGGATCTAGTTTGTTTCCCAATTTGTTGTTGTTGTTGTTGTTGTATATCTGTAAATCCACTCCCAAAGAAAGCAAATCTCATTTTCGACGATTTCGCTCAGTTCATTGAACACATTGAGCAACATACTACTCTCATTCATCTGTAGAACGATCTGCACTGAGAGGCTCAGTTGAGTTTCCTCAATAATGTTCCTGGATACCAATATAATTCGCGAGAATTGTGAAAGAACAGAAGATTTCAGTTGAAAATGGCGGCAATACATGAACCCATATGAAAACCATAACCGCACATGAAGGTGGATTTGCAGATAAAAATACTAAATTACAAAAATATGTTCCTCACTCAAGTAGAAGATATAATTTCACGTATATCTCAGGCAAGTTGTAACAGTAACTCTTACAAATTGACAATGAACAATTTCTTTCAGGAAACCACAAGTTCATACTATTAGTGTAGCGATCCGTTTCCACTCGATTCACGATCTTACATTTTAAGGAGACAAATCACAGAAAAGACATCTTAGTTAAGATAACTTTTCTTATCACACCATACATCTGGTAAAAATAAATCTTATTTAAGATGACTTTTCTTATAACAAGATATATCTAGTAAAATTAAATCATATTTAAGATAATTTTTCTTAAAATAAGATAAATCTGGCAAAATTGGACAAACTAAGAAAACATTTCTTGTTTTAAGGTAATTTATCTAGAATTGAGGTAAAAAAAACTTATTTAAGTACCCTATTTTTGGCAGTGCAGTTTCGTAACAATTCAAATGTACATTCCCATAGGCAAGCTCGCGAACATGCACAATGTCGTGGTGGTTCACCTGACCGCTCTCTTTGGCGCGATAGTGAATCCACCAGGTGTCTCAATAGTTCGCGTGACCATTCCTCTGGAACAAAGCGCGAACATTTGCGACATCGCGACAACTCGCGCGAACATTTGCGATTTCGCGACAACTTACTTGAATATTTGCGATTTCGCGACAACTCACGTGAATATTTGCGACATCGCGACAGCTCTCGCGAACATAATCGCAAGCGGAATCTCGATTCTTCCATTGATCAAGACGGCAAGCCTGACGGTTTCACTCGAAATCTTAATTCTTCGCGAGAAGGTAATCGCCATGAGCAGGACTCCGCGAGATATCGCCGGCCCTTTCGCCATACATCAAGTGATCGGCGTAGCGATAATCGCGAATACGGCTTGTCACAAAGTAAGCCATACCGTCAATGTGATAATTCGCGTGACATTCATCATGAGCGCGATTGTGATCGACCCTCCTATAAGTTTATGTGTGGTGTCTCTCATAGGTACCGTTATGTATCACATAGAGACTGCGAGGGTGACTGGTATCGTGACGTGACACGCGACGAACGTGACCTGTCACGAGACGAATCCGACCTGTTACGACACGAACCCGACCATGACTGCCATCTGTATGGGTCACATGACGAACGTGATGAATTGCGTATTGAGCTAGACCGTGACAGTTTGCGTGACCGGCGTCACGAATCCCCACGAGAGCAGCAGATTAGTTATTTGCGTGACGGGCGTCGCGAATATTCACAAGAACGATTTCGTGATAATTTGACTAAACGGTTGTGTGACTTTACACGCGATAATGTTGAATCGTGTGATTATTCGCTGGATCAAATACGTGATGATCTACGTGATCAAAATATTGGATCACGTGGACTTTTGGATTATTCTCGGGATGTTTTTGAGAGAAAAATAAATCAAGAGTCTGGTGACCTTCAGGTTCCATCGGATAAGTTCATAGACAATTCTCAAGAAACCACGCGTAACTACGACATCCACTCGTCCACTGCGCATTACGCAGACGGTTTTGTTTTACATGGACAATGTGATCGGGAATTGAGGACGTGTTCGACACCCCTTAATAAATCCCCGGCGCATTCAATCGACATTGATCGCAGTTCTGATGATCGTTATCTTACGATACAGTGCATCAAACAAAAAATGACTCTGATGGTTGAGAAAATGCGTGCTCTTCAGAATTCGATGGCTAATTGCCCGGGTTCAGGCATTTTCTCCACGAAACGTGATTTAACTCGACCCTTAACGGTTCCTGCCGCTTCAGGTTCTGGACTGAACGTCACTCCGGACTTGTCGGGCGTGACGTCACCCTGTGAGAGTAGAATTATAAATCAGAGTATGAAAGGTCACTCGGCTTCTCTGGAATCCGCATATGATCACTCAACTCTCAAGATTGGCATGCGTAATCACAATGATTGCATTTCTCCCTCACGCAGTAGATTGCTCAAGAATGAAACTTTAAACGTTATCGAACGAGAAACCTCAGCTTGTGTTCGGAATGATGATGATTCCACGTCAGCTGATTTTGATGAAAGGAGAGTTGTACACATGACAAAGTTGTATTTCGACGAAGATACTCGACTTGCGCAATCTGACGGTACGATAGCAGACTTGCCGACACGACGTAGTACTGACACTTGTGACTCAAAAACCAACTATTCACAGAAAAGCGAACTTTACAATCGTGAACGATCGGCAGATGATACCCGATACTTCACGGAAACCCGAAATTGGGCCAAATCTGAGGGGAACGGGATTTGAAGTCTGATCGCGAGTTAGATCAGAATACTCGGGATGAACTAAGCCCGAGCATTTT
Organism: Hanleya hanleyi; assembly: GCA_036873755.1. Lineage (NCBI taxonomy): Eukaryota > Metazoa > Mollusca > Polyplacophora > Lepidopleurida > Hanleyidae > Hanleya > Hanleya hanleyi. The sequence goes on from JAVTVY010034575.1 coordinate 136,910, forward strand.
AGCTGTGCAACCTTTGGAAGGGTGTGTATATAGCACATCTTCTCATATTAAAGTTGTTCAACAAGCATCAGAATGTTTGACCAACGAACCAACGAGAAAAGTGACCACAGATAAATCCGACAATGTAAACATGGAAGATGTTGAGAATTCTGAGCAGCAATTTTTGGAATCACGTGACAGAGATCCTTCTCTATCCATCTATCATGTGACTAGTGATGGGGATGGTGAAACTCTTCTCGCTTCGCTGGAACGTTGCCTACGCCCTGAAGTTAGGGACGCCTGTGACGTAACGTCAGTCGTGGCGTGGAGTGTCCTGTGGTTTGTAGCAGGAAATCTTCTGTGGTTTGTGGTGTGTAACCTCCTATACCTGATGTTACTCAGTTTATGGTATGCGATGTGTATCATGAGCGTGTACTTGCTTTCTCGTTTTCTAGAATTATGTTTTAGATTGACAAAGCAAGTGACAGAATGGATCCTGGTCGGTATGGTTGATCGACACGGGAGAACTGGCAACTATTCGAACGAAGAGAATGCTACTTTAATGAAATTTCAGGGGCTCCATTGAGTGAACTCATCCAGTGGTTGTCACTCTGCACTGAAATTTATTGTAAACTGCATCGAAAAACAACGGTGTGTTTTGACGTGTGGCTCTGTCCCTGGGGACTCGGCCCGGCGTCAACGTAACTTTCTATGCCTGACCATATTTGGTTTTACTCTGCTTCAGATTGAGTGGTATACAAAACGCCCCGTGTTACGTACTGGTGCTAGCCAATCAGTGACCTGGGTTGAGTGTATTACGCTCTTTCAATTTGACCTTGAACTGGATCACGTGGTTTTAGTCCATTCTAACGTCGGGGCATTGGCAGACGTCATGACTGAGAGGAGGGCATTCCGACATCCTCGTGTCACTTCGAATTCTCTCGGTGCTTCTAACTTGCTGCCGTTCCGAACGACATCAAATCAAATGGACCTGAACCAAGATCTGACCCGATTCAGGTGTGGAGTATAGAGATGTCTTTGTAAATTGTTTCGAAAACATCCAGATAAACGAAACGAAATATCTGAAATGGAATCTGTATTTTGGAATTAATGGCTTGAATTCATAATCTAGGTCAAAAAGAATTCCTCCTTTGATTTTTTTTATCGTTGATTTTTTTAACGTGATTTTTTATCATTTCCATATGTTCAGATACTTGAATTCGCATGTATGTGTTTGTACATGAAGTGAGGCGCTCTACGGGCCAAAACGCATACCTGTACCCTGGAACTCCCATGCTCCAGCCTCCTCTGTTGTGGAAGGGAAGAGGAATGGGGAGATTCGGTATCTTAAAAATGATTTAATTGTAGGTTAGTCCAGTTAAATCTCGGGAATGGATATCCTTTTAAAAAGAGCACGACTTTTAGGTTAGTCTTGTTAATGTCAAATTTAAGTGTTGAAATGTTTTATTCTATTATATATGGTTTGCCTGCGTCCTACTTCCCGGTAGGCCTCGGGACAACTAGATGTACTCCAATATTAAGTGTTGCTCAGAGGTTTCGTGACCTGAGGGCCGCACTTTTCATTTCTGTGTATGTTCGATGCGCATGACAGAAATCTTGTCTAACATATTGGACATTCTCTCTATTTTGGGGGGCGATTTCCTGACCGGTTACTCACCCGAAGTGAATATGAAGGAGATTGCCGAACATATTCATTTCTTTCAGAGAGAGTGTTGAGGAAAGAGTAAAGAATGTTATGGACATTTTATGGGAACTTTATTTTAATGAAACAAATCGGAACACCGTGGACAATACTTTAGAGCCTGACGTAATTGATGTCAAGATACACTTGGATCTCGTTCGTACAGCAGGTTCCTGCCTAGGAATGTGAGCGATATCCAAGGTGATATGAAGTAACTTGTGAATTGGCCGTCCGTATCTTCATTGTAACCGGGTTTTGCTGGGGTTCTGTGAGAAGTCCGAAGGCATATTGCGTCTTTGAGTGTAGTTGTTGAATGTCGATCAGACGATTCCCGTCATTAGGGTTGGGGTTTGTCTTAAAATGGCGATATAGCCCGCTTTTAACAAAACAGGGAAGGATGTTGTAGTGACACCCCCGGGTGTGTGTATGAAATGTACTGGCTAGACCGCTTTTGATAGCCAGGTGTGAATTAGCCTTGATCCACCTATATATGGGAAGTAGACTCGTCCATTCCTGCACTTAGCGCCTGCGCACTGTCCGACCAGTGCTCTCTGCACGAAGGAAATCTGAGAGATATTGAACTGAGCTTACCGAGAAAAGACGTGGACGTGCGCATTATTCCTGGATAAGAAATACCTTATTCAAACTTGAAGAGTATTCCTAAAATAAGGTTAGGAAAACTTCATCAATAGTATGTTCTACAGCAAAGAATATGTTAGATATGAAAAATAAGTATGTTTAAACATTTGTTTTTACTTTATCAGTAATTGTCTTGGTATAGAAATATTGTATACCTGACATGTGGATCAAATCACAGAGATGTGCAACTTGCAGCAGATCCTTTGTCAATTATATTCCGTGAGGCACGAAATCGTAGCGATCATTTCATTTGGCAGATAATTGTGCTTCTTTTATAACCAGGCACAATCAGAACAGGCTGTGAATGAATGGACCACAATAGGTAGTTGTGGATTGAATAGAAAGAATCCAGGGCAATCTGGTTTAGATGTATTTATTAGCTTTTCAAACTAACACAGGCTGCATAGTGACAGGGGTGCTCCACACAGCTTGGACTGTCCTTCACATTGGCTGACACAAATTATCATTGCCTTGGACAATTATATTGGCATAGTAAGTGATAACAATTTTTTTTTAAATACTTTCCGATGGAATTTTCTTTTCTGGCATAGTCTTTTTGTAGCAGTGATTTCATGCAATATTTAGAACCATCTTCCAAGAGTGTGTGTTTATTCTTTATTGACTTCTGCTGGCAGTGCCGAGACGCTTTGTATCTGTAATTATATTCTCCAATTTATATTGTTCGTTTAAAGAGGTGTCACATTCACATTCAGCAAGGTTTGGGGAACGTTTTGATATATGATACTGGCCTATTCAGTAATCAGATCACCTGTGAATCTATGTAAAAAAGGTAGCTGAACATTTATCACCCCCTTAAACAGGTGTATTCAATATCTAAAGAGCAGGTTAATTTTCTCAATATTAGAGCTGGGTAAGTATCAGTTGCGTTCCTCTGTAACGCTGTATGACAAATAGGTCAGCTTAAACGACACACTACCATACAGAAAGTAGGTTATCTCCATTCATGTACCAACATGTAATCGATGAATGACTCAGCTGAGTCCATCAGCCCTAGACAAGGTTTATCTGGCAAAGTCGAGCCATGAAAGAAGACGAATTCACCGGGACGAAGCTCAGCCGTTTATTTAACAGGCTCTCCGGACCACCTTCATGATCTCATGACCTTTTCAAATATGCCCATATCTGAACGAATTAAACTTCAGGTAATCTGTTGTATATTTCGTCTTTTCTGGATATTTTGAATTCACATGTTGGTCACCTTTTTTATGTTGTGACTTAAGAAAGGCCTCATGGGTCCATACTTGGTCTAGGATACATTGGCTATTGTAGCCTATGCATTGTCTCGTGGTGCTAACATGATGTATGGACCCGCCTCATGTCGTTTACTCCCGCTCAAAGAATTTGTCCTGTAACCTTTTCCCCAGCATAAACTTGGCCTTCTTTAAAATATAGGCCTACAGAGATCCCACGAAGTTGACCAATCACACTAGAACGCATCTTCGTCACACCGAACTAATTTCAACGTTCCTATTTCTTGTCTTGGTCGGGCGGGCTGCCATTAATGTTCAAAATCAGAAATATCAATTTCATCTTAAGAACCAACCAAACACAGCACACGTCTCCTCTGACAATGTCAGTCAAACGCTGACGCCGTCTCAGAGCACGTTTCAGAAAGATAATAGATAATGCTTCATTCATATTCATGAGGCTACAGGCTGTCTGTGAATCATGAGGCTACAGGCTGTCTGTGAACAATAATGTACGACCAAGGCTAGTTCAGAGCATAAGTGTAGAAATTGACTCTTATTTTAAACGGACTGTTCGAGTAATAGCCGTGCTTCCCACATCTGCATACCGGACAGGTACGGAGTGTATTAGGCCTGTATTATGAAGGATTATTATTCGGTCCACCAAACGTAATATGACCTAATTGTATTCGTTTTTCATCGAGGTAGCATTATAAATGTTATATCGGATGGGACCATTTATTTGACAATATCAGTAGTATATAAAGGTGATTACGAGTCGTATTGACCTACTTTTTTGTTCCCCCCGGGTAAAATTTGCGGCGGAAGTGCGGCGGGGGATTCCCCAGTGGGGGTTTCCCAGTGGGGGTTTCCCAATGACGATCACGTGATCAAGGCATGTCTAGACTTGTTCTGGGTTGTACAGTTCTGCCATACGGAGGATGGGTACTAGTATTTCAAATAAATAAATGAATTAATTAATTAATTTTAATTAATTACTTGTAAGATGGCGGTGTTTTTAGACGGCGCAAGGGAGCAAACGAAGCGGTGGGACGTCACGGGGAGAAAAAACCCTCACATTACCCTCAGAAAAACCTCTAAGCCATATAATAGTAATAAACATAATCTATAGGTGTTGTACCATGTTAATAGGATCAGTCTAGCATCTGTACCACCCTAGGGTCGAGTGTTTATTGTCCCGTGTATCTCCGCAAAACGTAAACAAAGAAAATGGCGGCTCCAGGATGGTGTGGGGATGCCCTTTCCATAGCACGGCGTACACCGTAGCGCCATCTGCACACATTGACGCAAGGGAGACAACTCGTGTGGTCCAAGGATATGGAAATAGCCGTGTTGGAGCTAGGGGAGTGACTACTGGTCCAGTGGGGTCGAGTGAGGTATCAAAGTAAAGCCTATGTGAGGGGGCATGTAATGGGCTGGGTGTGGGGTTGAACTAGCGTCATTCTGCGCATGCGCGGTGGCCGAAGGGTATGAAAATAGCCGTTTTGGAGCTAGCGAAGCCAATAATGGTCCAATGGGGTCGAGTGAGGTATCAAAGTGAAGCTTATGTGAAGGGGCATCTGACTGGACTAGCGGCTTGGGCGTTGTCACCATTCTGCGCATGCGCGGTGGCCGAAGGGTATGGAAATAGCCGTGTTGGGAGCTAGCGAAGCCAATAATGGTGCAATGGGGTCGAGTGAGGTATCAAAGTGAAGCTTAGGTGAGGGGGCATCTGACTGGACTAGCGGCTTGGGCGTTGTCACCATTCTGCGCATGCGCGGTGGCCGAAGGGTATGAAAATAGCCGTGTTGGGAGCTAGCGAAGCCCCTAATGGTCGAATGGGGTCGAGTGAGGTATCAAAGTGAAGCCTAGGTGAAGGGGTATTTTATGGCTGGGTGGGTGCATGTAAAATTTTTCCTGAAAAAAAAAATACGGAACACGGACTTTATCGAAAAACCTGGGAAAATGCCTATATGGGGTATGAGGGGTATATAGGTCGCCGGGCTTAACGGGGCTTGTCTATCAATAGAGTTATCTCCCCCTAGTTCCAGGGTGGGTGTATGTAAAAAATTTCCTGAAAAAATACGGAATACGGACTTTATCCTAAATTACGGGAAAATGCCTATATGGGGTATGGGAGGTATAGGACCATCCTGGGAAACCTACTTCTATACATTTGCGGTAGGGTTGTGGGGTCTCGTTTCACTCGTCTCGTCATTTAGAACACGATAGGAAGTGTCCCCGTGCGAATCGGTGAAATTTTTGAAAAAAGTCACCGAGGCCTGGGTAGGCCCATAGGCCTATACTGCATGGCTATGGGTGTATAGGCCCATACGGGGTGGACATGTTGGAGTCTAGGTGAGTCCCTAATGGTCCAATGGGGTCGAGTGAGGTCTTATTTTAAAGCTCTCGTGGAGGAGCACTTGACTACACTAATGGTTTGTCCGTGTTCAATAGTCTGCGCATGCGCAGTCTGGCCGTAGTATAGAAAACAGGCATTTTGGGTGCTATGTAGGGGTGTGTTTGGGTTAGATATGAGCTAATCACGGTTCGAATGGGTCGTGTGAGGTGTCAAAGTGAAGCTTGTGTGGGATAGAGTCAGAATGGTGTGTTTTTGAATGCATGTCGCGTTAATCTGCGCATGCGCAGTTGGTTGTAGTAAGTAAAGTGGCCATTTTGGGGCAGTGAAGGAAGTTATTTGGGGTCGAGATGGGCTAATCACGGTTCGAATGCGTCCTGGAGGGTGTCATCTTGTAGTTCTCGGGGTGTACATTCCGATTTGAGGGATGTTCGCGTCATCTGTGACGTCATCGGTGACGTCATCGGTACGAGTAGTAGCGAAAGTGGCCATTTTCGGGCAGTACATGAAAGTATTTGGGGTCGAGAGGGGCTATTCACGGTTCGAATGCGTCCTGGAAGGTGTCATCTTGTAGTTCTCGGAGTGTACATTCCGATTTGAGGGATGTCCGCGTCATCTGTGACGTCATTGATGACGTCATCGGTACGAGTAGTAGCGAAAGTGGACATTTTGTGGGTGCGTGGGGGTGAGTTTGGTGTAGAGAGGGACTATCCTTAGTCCGAATGCGTCGTGTGAGGTGTCATTTTGTAGCTCTCGAGGTGTACATTCCGAGTTGAGGCATGTCCGAAGCATCTGTGACGTCATTGTTGACGTCATCAGTAGGAGTAGTAGCGAAAGTGGACATTTTGGGGCAGTGAAGGAAGGTATTCGGAGTAGAGAGGAACCATCCTTGGTCCGAATGCGTCCTGAGAGGTGTCATGTTGTAGCTCTCGGGGTGTACATTCCGAGTTGAAGGATATCCACAGCATCTGTGGCGTCATTGGTGACGTCATCAGTACGAGTAGTAGCGAATGTTTTAGCAGTGAAGGATGTTATTTGGTGTAGAGATGTACCATCCGCGGTGCGAATGCGTCGTGTGAGGTGTCATCTTGTAGCAACGCCCACCAAAGCCATTCTTAATGCTTCAATGCCCAGGTGAAATAGCTCAGAAGCTCTGATATTCCATGGAATTGTCACTAATTCTTCGAAATGCAGTGACGTCCTCGACGCCCGTCGTTACGCTTGAACACTCTAACATAACACTATGATATAGACCGGAGAGAGAACAACAACAACAGCAACAACAACAAGGATGACACATGAGAGAACAACAACAACAAGAAGTTTTTTTCATATAGTTTATTCTCCCCAATGTTACATCATACCCACTCTGGGGGAGCCGCGTTGGGTATATTTACAATTCAAGAAGATTCTTGAGGCCACCATTTGCATGTTTTATATTCGTTCCTGTCCGTTAGATGTATTCTTGTCCAATCAAAGTCTCCATTTCAGAAAGTTCCATCTTTGGCAATGTTCGCTCTGAACCGTTTATTCTAATCACCGTCGGTCAGGCCAGGATACCGTTGAGGCAACATACCCCCAAATAGTTGTTTGCGCATTCTGAGTATTTATCAGTGCATGGGTGAATACATTCACCCGATGGGAAGATTCCGTAATTTGGTCACGGAGAACGTAACATTGGTGACCCTCTCTACCTCCCATTGCAAGTTGGGGCGCTGTTCATAGGCCCATCCCAAGACATCCAATTGTTCCACTTGGTCCAGCATCATCTCTAGCGACACCCGGTTAATGATGGTAAACGGTTGGTCAAATACCCGGATGTTACTGCTCGGGTAAAAGTATCGGACTTGACCTGTCTCCTTATGCTGCAGCACATAACCAAACGCCAGATTTAATTTGAAGGACGTTGCTTGGTCATTGAAGATGGCTTCCACGTAGCTGCATAGACGGGCGAGGTCGGTCAGTCGAAAATTGTAGATATCTTGAATAGGGCGATGACGGTAGAAACAGTGCCGTATCATGGTCCAATGGCGCCGATAGATGTCACTCACTGGATGGGCGCCCTGTAAGAGATCGCTAGGAACATTTATGGGCTGGTCCAGAAAATGTTCGATGTTATCAGGCATATGACTCGAAACCGTAACGGTGGGGTCCGGCTGGATATCCAGGCTCTTCTGAACTGTGGGTATAGACGGGCTCTCCTTCATCACATCACCAGTGGCATTCGTCTCCCCGGGCTCATCTTCACTAGGTCTGACCTTCCGCGGCTCCTCTTCAGTAGGTAGTTGTCGCCAAAACCGTGGTACCGGGGCATGAATCAACCGTTGGTGTCGCAGCAACTGACTGCGTCGTTTGAAGAGTTGACCACAACCGTTACATTGTTCCCTCGCGCCCTCGTGGAATGAGCGTTCGTGGCGCAGTGAATGATCCTCCCGATTGAATGACCGTGCGCAGGTTGTACAAGTATGTCGTGCACCGTTGTGGATGGAGGCCTCGTGGCGTCGTAAATCTTCTAGACGAGTAAACAGCTTCTGGCAAGTTGTGCAAGTGAACATCTTGGTGGTTGACAGAGTGTGTGATGAAACAGCCAGGCCGCTTCCCTTTTATAGCACGCTAGCTGGTGATCTATTTTAGCACACTCAGTTCAACTATCCCAAGTCGAGGGCCGAGCCGTGACATCTTCGGTAACCTCCGTGTCTCTTCGGTCATCTCCGTAACGTCAACGATCAGCATGTAGACATAGAGAGTATGTACGGCATGTTGTGGTATTCATCAGTGCATGGGTGACGCATTCACCCGATGGGTTGATTGGTCGTCCTGGTCACGAAAAACGTAACATTGGTTACCCTCTTTACCACCCATTGTGTGTTGGGGCGTTGACGATGTGCCCATCTCAAGGCATCCAATTGTTCCACTTGGGCCAGCATCATCTCTAGCGACGCCCGGTGAATGATGGTAAATGGCAGGTCAAACACAAGGTTGTTGGCACTGGGGTAACAATACCGTAACTGGTCCGTCCTTTTGTGACGTAAGATGTACCCGAAAGCGACATTCAATTTGAAGGCCGTAGTTTGATTTTCGAAGATGGCTTCCACGTAGCTGCGTAGGCGGGTGAGTTTGGTCAGTGGGAAATTGTAGATATCTTGAATAGGGCGATGACGGTGGAAACAGTACCGTGTCATAGACCAATGGCCCCGATCGTCGTCACTCACTGGATGGTTGTCCTGTAAGAGATCGCTAGGAACATTTATGGGCTCGACCAGAAAATGTTCGATGCTGTCAGCCGAATGACTCGAAACCGTAACGCTTGGGTCCGGCTGGATATCCAGGCTCTTCTGAACTGTGGGTATAGGCGGGCTCTCCGTCATCGCATCACCAGTGGCGTTCGTCTCCCCGGGCTTATCTTCACTGGGCCTGACCTTCCGCGGCTCCTCTATAGTGGAAGGTTGTCGCGCATACCGTGGTGATGGACTATGAATCAAACGTTGGTGCCGTCTTAACTGACTGGGTCGTTTGAAGAGTTGACCACATTCATTACATTGTTCCGTCGCACCCTCGTGGAGTGAGCGTTCATGGCGCAGTAAAATATCCTCCCGATTAAATAACCGTGCGCAGGTTATACAAGTATATCGTGCACCGTTGTGGATGGAGGCCTCGTGTCGTCGCAAATCTTCTGGGCGAATAAACTGCTTCTGGCAAGTTGTGCAAGTGAACATCTTGGTGGTTGAGAGAGTATCCGATGAAACGACCAGGCCGCTTGCCTTTTATAGTACGCTAGCTGGTGATCTATTTTTAGCACACTCAGTTCAACTACCCCAAGTCGAGGACCATGGGACCTTTTTCACCGGCCTGGCCCGCCCCAGCACGCAGCGCGCGCGTCATCACGCGTCATCTCCGGAAGTGCGCGTCATCTACGGCAGCGCGCGCTGACGGTCTCCCTTTCGGCAAGGTTCGGAGAATACATAGAGCTTATAGTCATAATCTATACGTGTTGGACGAGTCTCTTCACTCACCGTATACACGCAGCTCAATGAAATGCCCGCTCCAAACCTAGACCAAATACACGTACTTGGTCTGTGGGCTGATTTCATTGGCTCTCTATTTTTTACTATAGTGCTCTCGCATTCTAACCTTGATGGGTTATATTTTGGCCCCATCCTACACCACTGATTTCAGTTTGACTGAATCTCCAGATGCATTATGAATAAAACACACAAGACAGGGTTTTTTGGTGAGATCTCATTTTTTTTTTTATTCAGTGAACAACAACAACGTGAGAACAACCACGTGAAAACTCAAGCCCAAAACACGAGGCTTGTAATTAATTCAAGCCCAGAACAGCGGGGCGTATGTACATTGAAAGAATTCAAGCCCAGAACGGGACTTGTACATTGAAATGATGGGCGGCCCAGTCATAGACGAGTACATTTCGGTCCTCGGCCTTGGGGTACTCGTCAAACATGTGGACGATGGTAGATAAGGGTCTTCCCCGGCATCTATGGTACAGGTAAAACAAGCAATATTGTCCGCACACCATACTGTCCAGGCTTTGCAACGTTTTAGTATTCCAACACCACGTCTCTGTGCCTTGATCCATGAAGTCTGTTAAATCGGAATGGAGGGGTGGTAGGCCGTACGGATCAAAGTATTCACCCTGCTCTTCTGTCAAGTACACGGCCACCCAGTGTTCACCGGGCCGATCCATCGGGTCTGTATTCAGGACGTAAGCAGCCGGATACACACGGTCTAATGGGAACACGTCTCGGGCGAACACTCCTTGAAACACCCTACGTGTTCCTGGGTCAGTCCCCAGCACCGTGGTTATCTGGTCTGTATCCATGTTAGGTGGCGAAGTCACACAGCACGTTACGGCTTTTATCGATTTGAATGATGTTGTCAAACTCAGCGTAGCAGATCACATTGATGGTTTTCGGTAAAGGTGTCCCGATGTGCAGTTCCAAGCGTAAGTTGCCTTTCTTGACGAGACTCAGTTGATGATCGTTGTCTAAGGTGGGAGTCAGATCGAAACAGAACAATGTGTACCCTCTGCCGAAATCGTCTCGACTGATCATATTTCCCTCGTCTTGGTTGATTTGGCCAGTTGCTGTGAAGAGGTTCAGATAGCTCCGGATGTACTTGTCCGTTCCAAAGTTAGGTTGTAAGGGGCGTGCCGGTACCTGTTGGCCATCCACATGCAGGGCCACGAAATTGATGTTGAACGCTTTTAGGTTGAACGGATTCCTCGAGAGAGTCCCATTATAACTGACGTTCTCCACACAGGCTAGGGTTAAACGCTTGGGCAAATCCCCCAGGAACAGGGTTTCTTGATTGACAATCATATTGCCTTTAGGAACGGAAAAGACCTTGGTCTGTACTCGTCGAATCGGGTACTGGGCTGGTTTTTTCTCCAAGGCTCTGATGTGCCCCAACTGTACACCTGGGCTCGGTTTCACTTTGCGTACAAACAGACTTGCCTCTTGATGACAATGTTATACTCGAGGTCCTCACTCGGGGCCATCAAGGCAAACGCAGGCGTTGCGCGCACTAGTCGTATTTTGACAGGTACTCCATTCAAGAGGTATCGGTCCTGCATGAATAAGTCCGCATGCAGACGTCCCATCATATCGACCGATCGACTCTCTGCTGTGGCATCCACTCTCTCCGTATAGCCGGCGTTATCAGGACTCGCTTCCATCGTGCCTGGGGTATCTCGGTAGAACAACGGGGCTGTCAAATACGACTTTTTAGCGTCACGCCCGTAGGATAACAGTGTTTCGATGTAGGCTCGGTACGGGTACGTGTTCGTCGAGGCGCTCACCAGTTTAGCACTCAGGGCTATATCCACTTGCTGGAATAGCGAATGAAGCCAGAGATTCACTGGACCCACGGGTGCCTCTGCTTTCAGGTCTGACCCATCTTTATTGGTGATTTTAGCTTTCACATATAGGTACGTATGGGCTAAATCCAGGTAGGTCGTATCTGCGTTGGTGATGGTGAATTCAATGGGGCCTGTGGCTGTAATGCTGGAAAGGGGCAGATGTTCCACCCATTGACCCTCTTCGGCACTGGTCTGAGTAGCTGGGACGGTCCATAAATCAAATTCACAGTTGGTAGAAGGACACGACTCGGCATGGATGAAAGCCATCTTTAAGAAAAGATATCCTTGGTCTTCTTCGATGTGCGTCGTCGCCGGGTCGGTCGTCGACTGGTGCGTGGTCTCGGTGGGGCAGCTCTTTTATTCCCTACGGTGCGTTGTGCTTTGGCCACCAAGACGCCTCCCGCTTCTTTGGCCCGCCGTTTCAAGGATTCCTTGGGTGCCGTACCCCCCAAGACATCACCGGCCACTTGCAGTCCACTGCGCACCGCTTGTTTGCCGATCGCTTTGACCCCACGCGTCACCAAGGGCAGGAACGTTTTGACGATGCTCCCGAGTATGTTCCCCAGTCCATGTCCTCGTTGCATGCGTGTACCCGCAAAAACAGGAAAGTTACCCCCGGCCTGTTTGGTGTAATGATCGACGTAACTGGCTGTATGGCATTGATAAGGCACCTTCATTATGCAAAGTGAACCGCTCGGACTTGACGGAAATGAAGTGTCCGCACCACTTTTCCTCGTTCGAATGCCACCGGTCGTCCCGTGTCGTCTCTTATATCGATGACGATGGAGCTAATATCGGTCTGACTGACCGGTAGATACACGATATGCCTGAAACTGTGGGTGACTTGAGCTCCATACGTGCCTTTCACCGGGCAGAGGCGCAGTAGAGGTACGTTGCTGTCGCCGACAATGTGTGCATCGACCACGTCCGAGTAGACGTACAGGCCATACATACCACCACGCATGTCCATCGGGATGTGGCCTATCTCACCGGTGGGGCCAGCGTACCCCTGGTAATTGAAACCCAGCATTTGCTGTAGGGTAGGACTGAGTTCGACACTTACGTTGGGGCTGAGCGTGAGATTGGCCTTGTCGTTGTGTGCGTTGTAATCCAAGTCCACGTGATTTTTGAAGGGGAAAGATTTGATGGGTTTTGAAGTATTCGTGACGTCTCGTAGAGACTTATAATGCATCAGACTTCTCAGTCCACCCATGAACTCCTTGGGGGTATCATATTGACCTTCGGGTAGTTTGAGTCGAGTTTCTTGTCCTTCGTAAGTCACCTCGTACCATACTTCATTGGCTCGCACGTTGTACCACGAGTAAGGGTATTGGATATCCACGAGTCCACATTCCCAGCGTCCAGGTAAATGCAACGGTCGTGGTAACTGGGTCACGTACTTGGTCAAGGTGTTGTCAGGAAACACATCAGCCGAGCTGTTACTGGGTAGGGTGAGGTAAAACATGATGACTGAGCTGTCCTGCTGCTGCTGTTGGTTTTAATACTTCTCCCAGCCCTTGGGCGCTAATCGTCGTGATGGTCGCGGTGATTTAGCTCTTGGTGGTTGCAGGTGGTGGCGTGGCAAAAGGGGTGAAAACGTAGGTGCCCGCCGTGGTGGTGATTTGGGTGGTGACTCCGGTTCCCAAGGTTCTGGTGGTGTACTCACATTCTGCATAAAGGCCCAGCGCTCGGGGTTCCCCACCAATTCCTGTGGTACATGCATGTCTTTCAAGCCTTCAGCGAAGACCTCCCATCCTCGAGGATTCGTGTGCGTTCTGCGTTGACGCATCAGGTCATTCACTAAATCCGTCATATGGGTCCCGGGGACCACCTGATTCTGTACCAGGAGTTCGCCTTTATCATTCCAAGTCATGTTAGGATTCTGTTTCATCCGTTGTAATACCAGGCCAGCTTGTTTTTTGAACGAGGCAGTGTACACTCTTCAGGACTTCGTCTTCGACCCACTGTGGGGCTGTGGAAGGTACTCCACCCGGCTGTTGGAGCGGTACTGAGGTCGGCGGTGTGTCACGTGGTGATGGTGGTGGAGCAGAGAGGGTTTTGTATTGGTCCATGAACGTCATGTACCGCTGAAGCGTCTCATTGTACCGTTGTACTTTCTCACTATCGCTTAACCCCGGTCTCTGTAAGGTCTGTTGCATCTCTCCATCGAGGGTGTTTATCGTCTTCACCGTAGAAGGGACAGGGTAGGGAGATTGGAGGTTTTGAAGGAGCCGAGGTTCGACGAGGACCATTTTTTTCGTGTGGTTCATTGTCGGCCGAAGAGTCCACCCAATACTGGACCCAACACGGAAGCGGCCAACGGTGCTAAGATAGCCCCGAGAAATCCGCCTTGCTGTAACACCTTTTTCTTTTGTGTTTGAGACACTCGCTTCTGGACTAAGGCTCTTAGACCTGTCTTATGCTTGGCCAACTTGGTCTTCTGAGCCGGAGTCAGTGGTACGTTGCCTTTTAAGATATTGAGTCCAATCTCGCACAGACAGCACACGAGAGCAGGGTCCACACCGCGTACAATGGTTCGGACTAACTCGGGTGGGGCCGTCTTCAATACACGGAGCGTGGGAGCGTGCTTCCGTACTCGCGCAGACATCCTGTACAACTAATGCTAGAACCCACAACTCTGCTCTTTTTATCTACTTCAGAGAACACAATCCTGCTGTGGTATTCAT